>ML776845.1:2457154-2491854 GCA_009831015.1 Picea engelmannii
ACATTCACACACACACACACACACACACACACACACACACACACACACACACACACACACACACACACATATATAATGCATTTTAATCGAATTAAAACACATAACACAGAGTTATTGTTATGATTCAGATTTGAACAAGATTAGCAGTAAATCCACATGCAATGGAACACATAATAACATTCAAGCATCACAGATAGGAATAACATATAAATTAAGCACAAAAATGACACTTATCTTTTCAACTGAAGTAACACCACCAAGTATGTGCAGACCTTCCATGAATCTCCCAACCATAGACCACGTTCCTCATCATGCTCAGCAGTGGGTCACCCTCGAGCTAGGACTAAGCTCCACCCAGGGCAAGGGAATCCTAGACTAAGCTAAGGTTACAGGAAACTGCATAGTGCAACTGGAAGGATTCTCTCGAGGATCCTTCTTACGCCCACTACTCACGGACTCTCATTCCTCACATGCCTGTTCGATCCGAGAGTATACACCTTCACTGTCACACAGTACATTGGCTACTTCATCTCCCTCTTAGGGTCTTGGCAATAGGTCAGATCATGAATTCTCAGAGCTCCGTAGCTGGTGCTGGACTCTCTCTGGGAGAAAACCACTTCCCAACAAACTATCTCACCTGGAGAGAGATACTCATAGGCCTGACAATCTACCTCTTCAACCACGGCCTGATAACTCGCTTCTTCCACCAGTTTCAACTCAATTCCCACAAGGTAAGGTGTTGACGGGCGAAATTGTCCGTCCGTCAATTGAGAGAGTGGAACCGGTCCGAGGTTGTCTAAATAACCCAAGCCATTTGGAATGAACCACCCTGACGAGTTTAACGGCTCTGTTGGCTGCCCTAAGGTCTTAAGAAAACCAAAGAGGAAACTAATCTAAACTAACTAATCTAACTAAAACAAACAAAACTAACTAAAACTAACTAAAACTAACTAACTAAAACTAAATAAAAGAAATTAAACTAACTAACAATAAATAAAAACAAACTAATACACTAATCTAATTAAAACAAACTACTAAATTAACTAAAACTAATTATAAACTACTCTATCCATTCTATATACTAACTACTAATTACTATTACACTAACTCTACTAATTAATCGTCTAACTACCAGTTATAATATAGTTTATTTACAAATATACAGTATACACAGTTGGCAGATTTAAATAAAACCTGTAAAACTCATGTGTTTTCTACCCTAAGACAGCAAGATATGTTTTTTGATTTTTTGTATTTTATGAAGAAGAAGTAAAACTTACTTAAATTAAACGATCTAATATATTTACTGAAATTAAACAATCTAATATAAATCTAATTAAAATTATATCTAAATTAAACTACTTAATGAAAACAACAAAGAAAAGATTAACTGACCTAGAAGCGCTCCTAATTTGTCCCATGTATGATAACTCTGAAACTTGTTGGAGGAAGTAAACTCGCACCGGATTGATCCAAAAGCTTCTCGTAAATGATAGGTTGTGCTGCTCTTTGAGTTGTTAACAGGACAAACAAGACATAAAAAAAAATCATAACAATCTTATGATTATAAATCTCTGCAATAAGGGAAACCTGTTATGCAAAAACTTATATTTGATAATTCAACTTATGAAGAAGATAAACCTGTCATTCACAAACTGAATTTAACAATTGTTATGTCATTTATACACTTGGAAGAAACCTGATATGGATTATAGTGATTAAAATTATATCATTTGTACATGATTAAGATATCTAAAGTAGTCATTAACCATATACAAATTGATATACACAATATAAAACAAAATATTGATATAATGAGAAGCTAAAGCTGTGACAAAACACCAATTTCTGCTTCAGTCTGTATTAAAAATCCATATCCTTGTTCTCCCACGAATGAGGATGAACATTATTACAAAAATGATAAGTATATATAAGTCTCTCCACAGGGTAAAACTTCCCTGTGGATAATATCAAACTATTTTACACAATCTGGGAGATATCCCAGAATCAACTAAACTAGGAAATTAAAATGCAAGTGAAATATTTGAAATATCACCTAACTGCTCAATAACTCTACTGCAATTTCGAATTTACCTGCAATAGACCAAAAATATCAAATTAGAAAGATATTTCATCAACAAAATAATAAAAATCTAAACTTACAGACTTAGCTACAGAATCATTTGATTCTGTAGCTAGTCTAAAATAGCATACAGGACCAGATAGAGATCAAATGAAATATTTTTAAAATAATCCAATTTAATTTTCTTTTAATAAAGATTGAAATTGAATCACTAATAGTTCAAATGAGTTTATCATTTAAATTAAACAATATCAAAAGGGATTGGATCGAAACAGCAGTAAGAATACTCTGTTTTTCAGCTGCCATAAAACCAGGTCAACAATAACAAGGTTGTTCATATCCAAATGAAATTAATAGTGAATCATATCGTATAAGATACGATGTAATCCAACACAATCATAATCCAACACAATCATAATCGATTTGTTACGGCTATAACAATGTGAATAAGATTCATGTTGTTTTAATCAAATACCAACATGGAAAGACTGTTACGATTATAGTCAAATAAAACATTCATAACAACATCAACCAAACTTTGCCATAGACTTCGATCGCTGAGCGTTACACAGTCAACATTCGTGACCAAAAATAGTAATCACAACCATCATCAAATCGACAGAGATGATAATCGTAAACTGGGCAACAATCGAAACAAATTGTGACTGAGTCAAATATAGAAACAAATCATAATCCTGGGCATAATTACTTTCATTTCCCAAATCAAATTTAAACAATATATTTGTTGCAATATGAATCGAGCTGATAATACGGTCAAACAAAACAATGTGAATCGATTGTTTGGGTATAACAGTTATGATTCATATTTATTCGCAATTTGGTTACATATTAACAGAAGCATATTGAATGGTATTTGAATTGGTCGAAAATGACATGGAATATAAAATCATAACAGTTAACCATTATTGCCAACCATATCGTATAGAATATAGCCAATTTGAATCGAGACATTGACTGTGTTCAAAATTGAAATACCAGAAACAGCCTGTGTTTAGAAAAGATATTAACATCTTCAATAAGCAACAGAGTATTCAATTCAAACCAAATTAAAACAATTAAATCCATAACATGATCAATCGAATCAAAGCTAAATCCAATCAAAATTAAAACGATAAACGAAATTTGACTAATCAAAATAAAACTATGCATATAGTGCATGCTTATGTGTCAAAGAAAATCCACACTTCAAACAGAGCTATGAGTTTGTCATATAAACAGGTGATAGACATACCAGTGAGGCTACTTGAGCTATGCCAATTTTGAATTGATGACCGTTGTAGCCGACTCTACATTCTTAAACAAAATAGAACCTGTTCTTCGTTGTTTCTTATCAGTGGATTGCAATTTAGCCTTTTGACTGGTGAGCCTTGCAACTTGATCCTCTAGAGCATGAATTCTGGATTGTAGCATTGGCACATCAAGGTAATACCTTTCTAACCACGAGCCACACTGATCACATGGTGGAGCAGCTGGTTGAGAAAGAGCAGGAGGGGGTTTTGACGAGTCACTGGGGGTGTCACAAGGCAGTTTAATGCCTGAATAACTAGGGTCGTTTTGCAAGCAAGGTGGTAGATTTTTCACAAAATCGTATGCGGGTTTGGCACAAAGACCTTCCAAATAGGGATACTCACTTGCCAGGTAACGTTCCACCTCTCAGTTGGAATCTTCACTCGCCATGATAGGGTCAGGGTTGACAGGAATTTTCGGTTTGTTTCTTGCCATACGAGAGATTAGTCGGGCATTCTTTTTGCCTTTGGAATTCGCAGTAGGTTTGGCATTAGGCCTTTTATCCAGGGGTTTAACAGTTTTGACATCCTTGGTCACAGACTGGGGTAGGTCAATAGGTGATTCGGGTAAGGGTTTAGGTAACAGAGAACTGTAAGGTACCGGGGGTGCAGACTTGCCCTCACTCACCATAGGTTTGTCAACCTGTGGTGGGTTTGAATCTTCAAAACTATTACGAGTAAGAAAATCATTCCAACAATCTCGGTGTAACCCCAAATGACAAACAACAATCATTTTAATCAACCCAAAGTGAAAAAGGTTGCTATCGGCCTAGTTCCATTTGTACCTTTTAGACATTTTAAACAGACTCCTATGCAAGTAATAAGGCATATTAATCTCATAGCCCATGAAAACCATAAGTAAATGAAGGTGATACAAGAAAACAAAACCATACCGACCCTCGCAGGCGATAAATTTTTTGACTAACATCATCAAATCATGCCAACGATGCGTGAGCATGTTCACGGGCAAACCCTTGTTGCAGGAGCTCACCCTTCGCGACTGGAAGAGCAGTGTCCATGGGACATCTTCCACTTTGCAATTTTTTGACCATCTCTGTCCAGTGGTAGGAAGACCGGTAGCTAGGCTGACAAATTTCTCGTCAATTTCCAATTGCACATCCCCAACCTTGGCTCGGCAGCCATCAAAGGTTAATGCGAATTGTTGAGCCACTCAAGGGTTAAAGCCATCAAACTTTCGTATGAACGGGAGCCATCCGAATTCCTCAAGGTCACTGTAAGCACTGTCGAACATCAACAATGCCTGGCTACCATTGGGTTCATCCCTTATGACCGGAGCCATGGTGCGGGCGCATGGTAGGGTTCAGATTAAACACAACAACACATAGGAGCAAAATCGTTTGGGCTAACAGCTACGAATGATGAAAGGGGAAGCAAGTTAATGTGCGCATGCGAGGGTGGTGGCATTATCCACCGCCATGCATAGCAGTAATGACAAAGTACAACGCTGTTCAATCAATCATGACATCGTTCAAACCATATTAATCGGCCAACCCAAGGATTAAACGGTGGATGATATACTAATGCGCCAATCTATTGTTTGAAACCATGAATGTTCAACATTAAATCAAAAACAAAAATGTTTAACCAACGCGCCATTGCATAATGTGTAATCAAACATTTATAAACATTGTGACCAATGATTTCATAAAATCGATAAGCCCAGAGATTATAATAACAAGGATCACATTATATAAAAATCAAAATCAACCATGACCCCTATAGAATCAAATATAACCCATATATTTACATGCTCAATGCCTTATCAATTAAATAAAAATCAAGTTGCGCAATCAAAGTAAGAATAGGAAAATGGACATAGTTCGAAAAATCATTCCATCCACTTAATAACAAACCAAAGGTAAGTGCCTTTCAGAATATCAATGAGAATATCATGACAGTTTGAATAACGATGGAGGATTTTTCACACTTATAGTCGTGAAAACTAAATCGAAACCAATTTGCAAGTGTCGCAAGACATGAAAATATCGTCTATTTGCAAAATGCGACAGAAATTTGAAGTTCAAGAGACATAGGTGTAGGCAGCTTATAGGGTAATGAAAAAAAAAATTGAATTGGCTGCCAACAATGGTGAAACACTGGGAGAAGAAGTTATCTCTATCGAAAGCAAAAAAAATTCAGATTAGGACAGCAGAGAAAATTTCAACTCAACAACAACAATCAGAAAATCGTACAAACATCATCATTTACCATCTTTTCCAGTGATGTTTTAAAAGATGAAAACTAATAGCAATCTTAAGATCAGCAAGTCACGATATTAATGATAAAATATTCAATACTGTTGGCATGGCCACTGCTGCCAGCAGGCGTCCATAGCCTCGACAGGGTTGCCATTTAACCCACTCTGACATCTGTATCCTATCAAGAAGATCTAGATCAGAGTAAAGTACTTTAAAGAGGTTTCTTATAATAATTTTTTATAGATTTTCGTTTACCCGACATTGCTTCGCTGCCAGCAGTCCTATTCAGTACCCCGACAAAGTTGTCTTGGCGCCATGCATGCATTTACCCATTGCCAGCGGACCTGTTCAGTATCTCGGCGGGTTTACAAACACTTCCCATAGCTCTTATTAATATTTTTATTTTTTTTTTCTTTTATGGATAGCTGAGTGGGGTGATGCTGAAAATCCTGATATTTTATCATATTTTTTTTAGACCTCGTCAGAATTTTTTGACACTATCCTTTATTCAGCTCCAGAAATGTTTTATTTACAAAACAACTTACTATGATAGGGAGACATCCTTTTGAGTCATTCCTTTACGGACAACATAAAAAGATAATAGATGATCATGACAAACTTTTCTCAGAGATTGAAATTAGTAAACTTCTTTCAAACAACAAAATTTTCCAACATAAATATCAATTTTAGAAATATATCACTGATGATCGTACAATATTTCAAAGGTTATTTCAGCGAAGAAATTTTTCTGTGGTCTTTGTCTGAATGGCTCAGTGCACATAAGAATATGTGTCAAAAAAAAAAAAAACACAAAAAAAACTGATGAATCAAATCAAAACCAGAAACGAAAACAAAGGAAAAATAAAAACAAAAGAAATATTTACATAATATACAAGGGTGATAATCAGGCGAAGTATCTTTTCAGGGCTTGGCCATTCACCGGATAGGTATCAAGCTGCCCTTCAATATTCTGCAATCGAAAGGAACTAGGACCCAACTTTTCAGCAATCAAAAATGGCCCAAGCCATAAGTTTTAAAACTTGGTGTGCTCACCCTTTCCTTCGTGTGGTTTGTCCCATTTTAAGATGAGATCGCCTACTTCAAAATTCCTATCAGAAGCAGAATTAGAATCGAACCAGCTTTTAATCAGTTGTTGATGTTGATCTAAATTACGCTTAGCTTGGGTTCTTACTTCTTCTAACTTCATCAAAGTGTTAATATGGCTTTCTAAAGGGGGGCAATCTTCTTCTTGGACCTTTTGTGACAATTGAAGCGAAGGAAGAAGAATGTGAGGTGGCAAAATGGCTTCTCTGCCATAAACGAGAAAAAAGGGGGAATTACCTATAGCAGATTTAGGTGTTACCCTATCACCCCACAGTGCATTTAGCAGTGCATTGTGCCAGTTCTTGTGATTTTCAGCCACGGTTCTCTTGATAATTTTGATTAAGTTCTTGTTTGTCGATTTTTCTAAGCCGTTACCCTGTGGGTAGTAACTAGCAGAATACTTTAGTTTTATTACTTTCTCCAAAGAGAACTCACTCATCTTAAGAGAAGAAAAGTATGAAGCATTATCAAAGACTAAACAATCAGGGATACCAAAACGAGTGATGATATTCGATTTTAGAAAGGCGATCACCTGACTTGTGTTAACAGTTCTTAGTGCAGTAGCTTTGGACCGTCGAGTAAATTAATCAGTGGCTATCACAATATACTTGTGTTGTTGTGAGTATGGAGGGTTAATAGGACCTATGATATCAAGGCCCCATTGTTGGAAAGGAGAATCGAATGAAACGTGTTGCAAGGGGAAGGCTGGTTTTTGCAATCTCCCTAATGCTTTCTGACAAATGACACATTTACGTCACAAGGCATGGATGTCCCTAAAAAGCGTGGGCCAGTAGTAACCGGCTCTTAAAACCTTATGAGCAGTGGTGTCGCCACCGAAGTGACGGCATACTGAACTTACACAACCCTTGGCCTCTCACGATCTGTGCTGGGGTGATTTCTAAGTCATACTCTTGCAAGGAGGTGACCCAGTTGGCTCTTTTCTCTCCTAACTCCTTTTACACTAACAGGTTCCTTACGGCAGGGTAGGGGACAATAACCTTTGTCCTTGACTTCAAAAGATAAGACCGGAAATGCTTAACTTCTTTGAAAATAGCGTAGGCTTGTTGATCGACCGCTGGGTAGTTAAGTTCAGCACCTTTGAAAGCAGATCTCATAAGGGCAATGGGTACTTTGTTGTTCTCGGAATTCTTCTGAGTTAGGACTGCGGCATAGGAACGATCAGAGGAAAAAGTATAAAGTGTAAAGTCTTGAGAGAAATCAGGGCTCATGAGAGACAGAGCATCAATTATGGCCTTCTTTATCGCATTGAAAGCTTGGTTTTCTGTAGGTCCCTAGTGATATTGGGTGTCTTTCTTAATCAAGTTCTGGAGAGGCTTGACCATTTCAGAGAAACTGGGTACAAATCTTCTCACGAAATTAATCTGGCCTAAGAAAGACTGCATGGATTTTTTGGACATAGGTGGGGGAAGTTTAGCGATGACTTGGGTTCTCTCGGGGTCAATAATCTTTCCATCACTAGACACAATGAATCCTAGTAATTTACCCTGTTCTACTGCAAAGATGGACTTCTTGGGGTTCAAGGAGATGTCGTATTTACGACATCGTAGCAGAACGGCTCGTAAGTGAGCTAGATGATCATCTTTGTTTTTCAAATAAACGGTCACATCATCTAAGTAGAATACTACAGAGTGATTGATTAAGCCTCTAAAAGCAATGTCCATTTCTCTCTGAAAGGTATCACCAACATTAATCAATCCAAAGGGCATTTTGCGATAAGCATAAGTGCCCCACGGGGTACGGAAGGTAGTTTTTAGCTGGTCTGGCAGAGACATCAAGACTTGGTTGTATCCAGAGAAACCATCCAGTAAGGATAGCCTCTCGAAACCAAATAATTGTTGTAGAATCTATTCCATGGGCGGGACAGGATAATTATCTTTGTCAGACGCTTTGTTGAGGTTTCGAAAATCGACACAAAGTCGAATTTCCCCATTTTTCTTCTGAACTGGGACAAGGTTGGATACCCATTGAGTGTGTCTAACAAGAAAAATTATTTTATCACTTAGGAGTTTATTCAATTCTTTTTGAACGGTCGGTTCTAGTTTAGGATGAATTTTCCTTAGTTTCTGTTGGAAAGGTAAGGTTTGGGGCTTCATCCGGATGACATGCTGTATAATATTAGGATCGAATGTTTTAAGATCATCGTAAGTCCATGCAAATACATCCTTGAATTCTTTAAATAATTTAATGAAAGCAACTTTTTCTTGTCTAGAACATCCCAAGCCTAAGTTGATACACTGAGGATTTTCACTAGTTCCTAAATTGACTTTTTCATAAGACAACGAGGAACTATTGGTTTTGCAATTGACCGTCTTTTTAAATTTATCTTCAAAATCATAAAACTTTTATAATCTAACAACAGATTTGGGTATGAAATTTACCATGTCTGATAGAGCTTCAAGAGATTTTGGATTAGGTATTACCGTAAAGTCATGCAAATTGTCGTCATGCATTTGCTCATCTATCACAGTGCCTTGAAAGGTTTCTTCCATATGCAGAAATTTAATGATCTGCTGATCATTGTCAAATACTCTCCAGTTTGTGATATTGTTAGGAGTGGATGGTCGAAACAATAACTCCACGGAGAATGCGTTTGGGGATAAGCCTTCTGCAGGAAGAAGTTTAGAGGCAACATTAGCTAGTAGATCTACTTCATCATTATTTAATCTAGGAATGGAATTTATATTAAAAGAAGAAAATTTGTTCATTAAACTCCATACCTTAGACTAGTAACTTTTGAGATGCGGGGAAAGACAGTTTATAGAATCTCTTACCTGCCTAACCACTGTCTCAGAGTCACTGAATACAACCAGATTTTGAATGTGCATGTCTAAGGCTTTTCTGAGACCTTGTAATAAAGCCTCATATTCTGCAGTATTGTTAGTACATTCAAATTCTAATCTACAAGCCAATAATGTCTTGTTACCTGTCGGATTGATAATGATTCAGCCTGCACCAGCTCCTTCTTTAAACTTGGAACCGTCAAAATATAGAGACCAAATTTGATTTCCATCGGGCTCACAGGACTGTTGGATAGAAGCTGTTGGTTGCATATATTCTATGATCTCGGACTGTTGTTCAGAATTGTTGATAGGTGAAGCTTCAGCCATGAAATTTTTGAAGAAGGTGTCCATCCCTTGGACTTCGGGTGAATCAGTAGGAGGTGTTTATGGTTCATTAGGGTCATTCAGATCTGTGACCGTGAACTTGAGGTAACGCTCACGATTCACCCTGATCTTGTTGGGCTTGCCATTTTCTGGAAGCCATAAGTGAGACTAGTCCGTCGCGAAGTAACCATGTAGTTTCTTCGACCAGTCCCTGCTAAAAAACAGACCATACACTTCTGGAATATCCACCACAATTATATCAATAACCTGATGAACCTTTGGGTTAGACGATAATCTAATCAATACATTTTTTAGTTCGCCTATAACTTTAACATCTGTTCGATCAAGTTGTATGATTTTCAAAGAAGATGGTTCTACTTCAACGTTGATCTTTTGGCAGACTGACCAAGGCATCACATTTGATGATGCTCCTGAGTCAACCATACAATTATGCACATTTCTGTTGAAGATTTCGAAAGTTAAAAGAAAATAAGGTACATTCTTGCGAGTACTTAGAGTGGTAACTTATGGTTTCTTACTCACGGTTTCTAATGCTACTTTATCTACATTACTTGCGTTATTTTCATTATTTACATTATTTACATTATTTACAGGTGCTACAGGAAGGCTTCCTTTGTCTTGAGGATCAGGATTACTTTTTGTGGAAGTCTTCTACGGAGCTTTTCTTTGCACAACCTTATTACCATTTGAATTACCATTCTTTCCATTGTCTGAAATATTTTGCAACATCTTCTGTAACAAAAATGGAAATTTCAACAACTCATAAATAAAAATGTTAGCCCATAACTTTTTAAGATCTTCAACAACATCATAATCTAATTTAGGGTTGGCATTACTTTGTTTAGTTTCTACTAATTTAGATGGCTTTGGAGGTAAAGTTGTAGTGTTCTTGGCAGGAGGTTTATTTTTTGTCTTACTCCTAGTGTTGTAAGGGTGAACAGTCTCGAAGTTAGCTTGAAAGATACTATCCGAGAAGTATCTGAAGATGTTTGGAGAAGACTCTTCTTCTTGAGTTGTTTCCTGCTCGGCCTCTTCTTGAGGGATTTCAGTAGCCATCAAGTCATCTTGGGCTCCTAGAATTGTCTAGAGAGCTCATTGCAAACTTTCTAGGTTCAAGCCTTCGAGGTTTGGATTAGGCCGGTTGGCAGGAAAAGGCTTTCGGAAAGGAGGTTTGTAGGGTCCTTTACTTGAAGAAGCTTCTTCTGTCGACCTTTTTAAATCTATAACTTGATTAGACAATTTTTGTACAACTTTGGTTAAATTTTCCAAATCAGAGTTTTCGGGTTGTGTTTTGTTTTGTGTAGGTCTGGGGAGAATTTCAATCTTCTTTTTGGAAGAAGAAACAGTCTCAGTTTCGTTGCTAGAAGAGTCATTAAGAATAAGTATATCTTTTTCAATCTGAGTAGCCTCTTCGAAGGCTTCTAACAACGTGGCCTTTTTAGATCGTTTAACCCAAATAGCTATACTTTGATGTAGAGCTTTAGTGTAGTAAGCTATTACAAGACTTTTGGCAGGCATAGAATCTGCAGGGATTTGAATTTTAAGCGTTAGAAATATTTGATTAAAATCTTTAACTTTTTCTTTTGGGTTCATTTTCAAGCTTGAGAGATCCATGACTAAGACTTCCGAAGGTTTACCATCTCCGAATTTTTCCAAAAAGCATGACTCAAACTTTTCCCAAGACACTATGGTATGGGGTTGTTGGGAAAAGTACCAAGTGGATGCATTACCCTCAAAAGTATAAGGGAACAACCTATAGACAACGTCTTCATGTTCAACATTACGAAGTCTGATGGCTAACATAAATTTTTTTATATGATCTTCAGCTATCTGTTTCGAATCGAGATCAAACTTAGGAAGCCATTTCTCCGGGTGTTTAGGTAAAGGGTGTTGGGCTCCAGGTACAGCTACAACATCCTGGTCCAACCAAGGTCTAGCAGGGTTGTTCTGATTTTCCATTGGGGTAGTGGGGGTTGAAGGCTGAGAAGGTGGATTGCCTTCATCAGAAGAGGAATCTCCTCCAGAAGAGGAAGGAGATGAGGGAGGTGGTGAAGGAGGTATCCCAGATCCTCCTACAATAGGATTTAAGTTTGGATCTGGAGAATTCACAGTGAGGTCGACATTTCCTAATTGTTCTCTGATATCGGAAAATTCTAAAGGTTGACCCCACGGGCATTTTGGTTGCCTAAGACTAGCTAAGGCACTATGTGTTTTAATAAGAGATTGACGAATGATCTCTTGGATATCACCACCTGTAGGATTAGGGGTTGCTGGCTCAACTGTGATATGTGGATCTTCGATTGAAGTAGCTGTTGTTTGAGGGGGGATATTATCTTGTGAACGGCTTCTAGTCACTATAGGTGTGCGATTAGGTGGAGGAGGAGTCTTGCAACCACCTCGTGCCATTAATTAAGTTCAGGCCCTCCTTCTAGCGCCATTTGTTGACGGGCGAAATTGTTCGTCCGTCAATTGAGAGAGTGGAACCGGTCCGGGGTTGTCTAAATAACCCAAACCGTTTGGAATGAACCACCCTGACGAGTTTAACGGCTTCATTGGCCGCCCTAAGGTCTTAAAAAAACCAAAGAAGAAACTAATCTAAACTAACTAATCTAACTAAAACAAACAAAACAAACTAAAACAAACAAACTAAAACTAAATACAAGAAATTAAACTAACTAACAATAAATAAAAACAAACTAATACACTAATCTAATTAAAACAAACTACTAAATTAACTAAAACTAATTATAAACTACTCTATCCATTCTATATACTAACTACTAATTACTATTACACTAACTCTACTAATTAACCGTCTAACTACCAGTTATAATACAGTTTATTTACAAATATACAGTATACACAGTTGGAAGATTTAAAAAAACCTGTAAAACTCATGTGTTTTCTGCCCTAAGACAGCAAGATATGTTTTTTGATTTTTTGTATTTTATGAAGAAGAAGTAAAACTTACTGAAATTAAACGATCTAATATATTTACTGAAATTAAACAATCTAATTGGTGCAAGTCACCCCTCTTAGGAAACCCGCTTTCACCAGGACCTTCTTCTTCGCTAGCCCAAAGAGTTAGAATGCTCTTCAACCCCCTGCCGAGAGTTCTCGATACCCATAGAACTCTATTCCCCTGTGATCTCCCTTTCGACTTATCGGGAAATCGGGTTTCGCGATATCGCGAAACCTGAGTGCGCGGTTCTCGTGCTGTCCAAAACTCCGAACCCGGATGGGTCAAAGAGTCAACATTTCTGTTCTTGTTGGGGATTTCCCTATCGGAAAATTGGCGCGTGCAATGTTGCGGTTCACTTGCACTACAAATATCCAAACCCCAAACTCTGATGGCACGTGCGCTATCTCCTCTCCACGTCACCTCCTCTCTCCGCTCTATCGAGAATCACGGGATCGCGATTTCACCGTTCGCAATTCCTTTGCACCGTAAAACCCCGAATGCCGAATCCCGACTTCCCGGGATCTCGTGCCACCTGTCCCCTAGCGATCAACGACTCAGATTAGATCGGGAAATCGGCAATCTTGATTTCAATAGCTATGAAACTCTTGCTTCTAGGAAACCCGATAAGCCGAATATCGATGAGCCTTAGTTCCTTCCTGCGCCTAGGGATAAACCCTTCGCAACTTCACTGAGATCTGATGGTCGACGGATTTTCGCGAATCTTCCCTGCGAGAACTGGCCGTCGATTCCTCCTCCTCGAGGAACTCTTCCGTTACAAAGATCCATCCTGTTTGAACCCTCTCCTGGGTCTGTTCCCACAGTATCACGAAGGAACTATCCCTCCTGAGCTTGTCAACTCTGATTTCTTCAGAGACTTTGCGCACACTACTCGCGCTCGACCTTCAACAACTCTCAAAGTGTTGGGTCTTCCAGACTCTGGGCACTTCTGGCAACAGTAGTCTCTACCTTCTTCTACTCAGATTAGCCACTGAGACTTCAATTTCATCTTGCACTTCCCCTGCACAGCTCTATTAAACCCAAATCAACTTCTGGGTGAGCGAGAATGAGAGTTTAACTATTGAGCATCATCAACGCACTCTATGCGGATGAATTCGACTACACTCTATGCAGGAATCTCCCGGCTCAAACAGAGAAACAATTGAAACTCATTCTCTTCTCTCTCAGACTTTAGTGAACCTCTGAAATCACATCCACGGCATATTCAAAGCAAATGCATACAGAAAAAAAACAATCATTCATGAGCATAATATCAACCCAGAGAAACAACACAAACCATGAAATTGAATTAGAGACTCTCTTCTATTAATTCAATCTATACATGGGTGTTCTTCACCAGTTCTCTGCTTGCTCTTTTTTTTCTTCTACTCCTCATACTAATTTACAATGTACAAAGGAGAGTGTCTATATCCCGTTTCCCTCTCGAGCTCTAAGCTATCAAATCTAGAATTTAATATCCTGTCTACTTTGCATTAAATATATTAAATGCCTTCCTATCTACTAAGGATGAGAGATTAAAGGCTCAAGGTCCCCTTTACAATACAAGTGCACTTCTTTATGAATGACTTCAATAAAGAGCGACGCAACAACTTCCAAAGCATTTCAAAATTTGTAGGCGTTGTCCAGCTGTCTTTTCTACTCCACGCGCTGGCTTGCTTGATGTGTTTTGGATGCTCCTGCATCATACTCCTCGGCTCAAAATTTTCATGGGCTCCTGTCCATGAGCTCCTGCATGGTCTGTCGATGCTTCTGAATTACTGCTTCATTTTCCTAGCTAGCATCTTTGACTGGGTGATTCTTCCATTTTACCAGGTACTCAAAATGTTGCTTCCGCCTGGTCTTCTTTCCTACTCGCTTTTCCAGTATGCACTCCATCTATGGTTTCTCTGCAACTGGTAATTGCTTCTACCACTGGACCACTGGTTCCTCAGTTCCAGCCTCTGCTTCGCCAGCCCTTTATGGGTATAAATCCGAAATATTAAAAATCGGAGATATCCCGATGCCATCCGGCAACTCAATTTCATATGCGTTTTCTCCGAATTTCTTCAAGACTCTGCACGGTCCAATATTCTTCATTTTGAGCTTGTTATATGTTCTCCTTGGGAACCTTTCCCTCCTCAAGTGTGCTAGAACCATATCACCAACTTCAAACTGAAGTTGTCTCTTCTACTGACCGACTCTGCACTTATACTCTTGATTTGCATTCATCAGTCGCTGCTTCACCCTGCCGTGAAGTTCTCTCATCGCTTCAGCGAATTCTTCAGCGCTAGCACTGCTAGTCGTAGCCCGTTCTGACTCCCTGAGTTCAGAAACTCCCCTCAGCTATGTCCCATACAAAATGTGGAATGGACTTTTGCCTGTACTCCGATTCACCGAATCGTTGTACGCAAACTTTGCCTGTGGTAATATCTGGTCCCAACTGCTATGGTGCTCTGTCACCAAGCTTCTCAGCAAGTCTCCAAGAATTCTGTTGACCAGCTTGGTCTGTCCGTCTGTCTGCAGATGGTAAGCTGAACTAAAAGCCAAGTTAGTTCCTAGCTTCTTCCATAGCGTCCTCCAAAAATGACCTATGAATTTGGTATCCATGTCCGAGACAATGCTTCTCGACAATCTATGTAGTCTAACAACCTCTTTGAAAAATAAGTTTGCGATGTGGGTTGCATCGCTGGTCTTCTGAAACGGAATAAAATGTGCCATCTTCGAAAACCTGTCTACCAACACAAAGATGGAATCAACCCCTCTCTGCGTCCTTGGAAGTCCTAACACAAAATCCATGCTGATCGCCTCCCATGGCCTCTCCGGTATGGGTAACGGATGATAAAAACCTGCATTCTGCTTTCGGCCCTTAGAATGTTGACAAATTCAACACCTGTCAACAAACCTTTTAACATCTGCTTGCATGCCCAGTGAAAAATACGATTCGCTCAGCTTCGCGAATGTTTTATCATGTCCAAAATGACCTGCTAATCCGCCACTATGCTTTTCCTTCAACAGGTTCTCCCTCATGGAGAAATTCAGTATACACAGTTGATTGCCTCGGAATAACAATCCCTCTTGGATCATGTAATCAATCCACGGACTCCAATATCTAAGAAATGGATTCTCAGCTGCTTCATACGCTTCTCCAATATCTACATCTCCGGCATACATGTCTTTCAGATTTTCAAAACCCAAGGTTTTGACTCTGAACTCCTGCAACAACAAACATTTCCTGCTCAAAGCATCAGCCACTTTGTTAGCAGTTCCTGAAATGTGTTTGATCAAAAATTTGAAATTATGCATGTACTCTACCCATTTTACATGCTTTTGGTTCAACTTCTCTTGTTGACTTACAAACTGCAATGCATGATTATCGATGTACAGTACAAATTCCTTGGGTATCAAGTAATGCCTCCACTTCTTCAATGCATGTATAATGGAATAAAACTCTTTATCGTACGTGGAGTATTTTAGCTTTGCTTCATCTAGCTTCTCGCTGAAATATGCAACAGGCCTGTCATCTTGACTCAAGACCGCTCCTATGGCATACCCACTGGCATCACATTTCACCTGAAATGTCTTCTGGAAATCAGGCAACACCAACACCGGTTGCTCTGTTATCTTCCGCTTCAACAGATTGAAGCTCTTCTCAGCCTCTGCTATCCAATGAAAAACTTTATGTCATTTTTTCACGGTGTCCATCATCATTGTGCTAATTCCACTAAAATTCCTAATGAACTTTCAGTAGAAACTAGCCAACCCATGGAAACTTCTCACCTCGAAAACATTTCTCGGTGATGGCCAATTCTTTATCACTTCCACCTTTTCAGGGTCCATTTTCAACTCATTCGCTGAAATTACAAAACCCAAATAAATGAGCTCTGTCTTCATGAAGGAACACTTCTTCATGTTGACCAATAGCTTCTCCTGCTGCAGTCTTCTCATCACAATAGCCAAATGTTTCAAATGTTCAGCCTTTGTCTTGCTGAAAATCAGTATGTCGTCCAGGTACACGACAACAAATTTCCCGATGAATTCCCGCAGGACTTCATTCATCAGTCTCATGAATGTGCTCGGCGCGTTTTTCAAACCAAACAGCATGACTAGCCATTCATACAAACCTTCATTTGTCTTGAATGTTGTCTTCCATTTATATCCCTCTCTCATGCAAATCTGATGATATCCGCTCTTCAAATCAATCTTCGAAAAATAATTTTCCCCACTCAGGCAATCCATCAGATCATCCATTCTCGGTAGTGGAAATCTGTACCTGATGGTGATTTTGTTGATCACTCTGGAGTCTGTACACATCCTCCAGCCTCCATCCTTCTTCGGACTTAGTACTGTCGGAACAACACACGAACTCAGGCTCTCCGTGACCAGTCCTTTATCCAGCAAATCCTGTACCTGCCTTTTGACCTCCTCATTTTCCTGAGGCGTCAATCTGTATGCGGCCTTATTTGGCAAACTGGCTCCAGGTATGAAATCGATGTGGTGACTCACACTTCGCATCGATGGCAACGAATGTGGTAGTTCGTCCATGATGATATCAGTGAACTCTCCCAGCAGTTCCTCAATCTCAACTGGCAAATCATCCACCCTTGTGCTGGTCAGAACAATTCTCGGTTTCCTGACCACAAAGAATTGTGGATCTTCCTTCTTTTCCATCTCTGTGAGAAGTTCCTTCCCACTCATGAGAAGTATGGTACTGCTCACTTCTGGCTTTACTTCATTATCCTTTATCGGAAGCAATCTATGTGTTCTCCCATCCTTCTCCAAGGTATATGTGTTCATTCTCCCATCATGAACAATATTTCGGTCATACTTCCATGGTCTCCCCAATAATACATGACAAACATCCATGGGAATGACATCACACAAGATTTTATCCTTATATTCACCCATTTTAAAATCAACTAAACATTGTTTAGTGACACTTACCTGATGTCCCTTCTGCATCCATGATACTTTATATGGACTCGGGTGATTGGTCGTCTCCAGCTCCAGCTTTTCCACCATCTCGGTCGAAACGAGATTGTCAGTGCTTCCACTGTCCACTATGACCTTGCATTTCTATCCCTTGGTCTTTCACGTGGTCCTGAA
This sequence comes from Picea engelmannii, assembly GCA_009831015.1. Taxonomy (NCBI): domain Eukaryota; kingdom Viridiplantae; phylum Streptophyta; class Pinopsida; order Pinales; family Pinaceae; genus Picea; species Picea engelmannii. The sequence continues at coordinate 2,475,076 of ML776845.1, forward strand.
CAATCTAGTTCTCTGCGCAGTGTCCTCCACCTCTTTCTTGGGTGTTAAAAGAATTTTATGCACCATCAGTGACTTCCCACTTCCGGTGTCCTCATCCTCAACATCATGCCTCTACGCCTCAGTGATGTGAGCTTCTCCTCTGTCCATTTTCCTGTCTGGACAGTCAATGGCTTTGTGTCCGTCCTTTCCACATGTAAAACATGTGATGATTCCTCCTCTGCCTCTTCCTCTACCTCTGGTACGAGGAAAAGTGTTGGCATCAGCATAACCACCACCTTGCTCTGTATGTTGTCTCCTTGGCTCAGCATATTGCTACCTCTGTGAGGTTCCACCTCTTTCAATCTTACCCTGAGGTGTCTTCCACTCCTCCTTGGGATTTTGTGTTCTTTCTTTGGCAACTGCCTTGCCTCTGGGATGACTCCTGCCTCGCCCTCGCTGACCTTGCTTGCGGCTCAGCTTTTCCTCGGCTTTCAGAGCCATCTGGTAAGCATCCCCAACTGTTCTTATGGTTACCATGCTTAACTCATCCTGAATGTCATACCTTAGACCATTCAGATATCTCACCACCTTTTCATCATCACTCTCCCGATGACCTGCTCTAATATTGAGCCTGTAGAATTCTTCGGTGTACTCTTTCACCGTCATCAACTTCTGTCTCAAGTTCTCCATTCGCCTGAACAGTGTGATCTGATAATCTCTCGGGATGAATTTTTCTTTCATTTTAGCAATCATTCGATCCCAGCTTTTGATCTTCTATTTTCCCTTGGAACGTCTGTCTGCCTGCAGCTCGTCCCACCACTACGTTGCATGTCCCTTCAATCGGGTGACAGCATGTCTAACTTTCTTGTCCTCTTCAATCTCCTCATAATCGAAGCAGGTGTCAAGAGCTCGGATCCAATCCAGCAACTCTTCTGCATCCAGACTTCCCTCGTAGACTGGAATGTCCATTTTCGCCTTTACACCCATCCTAGCGATGGCTTTGATCAACCGCTCGGTTGATGCGTCTTCGGCTGTGACTTCTTCTGCATGTCCAGCTTCCTCTTCTACCTCGGAATCGCTAAGATCCCTTGCATCAACTCCGCGTCTCTGTGCAATCTCCATCTCTTCAAGTCTCGCTCGGAGATCTCGCATCTGGCGCTCCATTTCTGGATTCTCTACCGGTCTAGCTCTTCTTCTCACCTCCCTGTCTTTGGGATCTGGTGACTGTCTTTCTCTTCTTGGTGGCATGATGTCTTCTTCCCTCTCAATAGAGAACTTATCCTGCTCTGATACCACTCTAGTGCAAGTCACCCCTCTTAGCCAACCCGCTTTCACCAGGACCTTCTTCTTCACTGGCCCGAAGAGTTAGAATGTTCTTCAACCCCCTGTCGGGAGTTCTCGATACCCACAGAACTCTATTCCCCTGTGATATCCCTTTCAACTTATCGAGAAATCGGGTTTCGTGATATCGTGAAACCTGAGTGCACGGTTCTCGTTTTGTCCAAAAATCCGAACCCCGATGGGTCAAAGAGTCAACGTTTCCGTTCTTGTTGGGGATTTCCCTATCGAAAAATCGGCGCGTGCAATGTCGCGGTTCACTTGCACTACAAATATCTAAACCCTGAACTCTGATGGAACGTGCGCTATCTCCTCGCCACGTCACCTCCCCTCTCCGCTCTATTAAAACTCCATATCCTTGTTCTCCCACGAATGAGGATGAACATTATTACAAAAATGATAAGTATATATAAGTCTCTCCACAGGGTAAAACTTCCCTGTGGATAATATCAAACTATTTTACACAATCTGGGAGATATCCCATAATCAACTAAACTAGGAAAATAAAATGCAAGTGAAATATTTGAAATATCCCCTAACTGCTCAATAACTCTACTGCAATTTCGAATTTACCTGCAATAAACCAAAAATATCAAATTAGAAAGATATTTCATTAACAAAATAATAAAAATCTAAACTTACAGACTTAGCTATAGAATCATCTGATTCTGTAGCTAGTCTAAAATAGCATACAAGACCAGATAGAGATCAAATGAAATCTTTTTAAAATAATCCAATTTAATTTTCTTTTAATAAAGATTGAAATCGAATCACTAATAGTTCAAATGAGTTTATCATTTAAATTAAACAAGATCAAAAGGGATTGGATCGAAACAGGAGTAAGAATACTCTGTTTTTCAGCTGCCATAAAACCGGGTCAACAGTAACAAGGTTGTTCATATCCAAATGAAATTAATAGTGAATCATATCGTATAAGATACGATGTAATCCAACACAATCATAATCGATTTTTTATGGCTATAACAATGTGCATAAGATTCATGTTGTTTTAATCAAATACCAACATGGAAAGACTGTTACGATTATAGTCAAATAAAACATTCATAACAGCATCAACCAAACTTTGCCATAGACTTCAATCGTTGATCATTACACAGTCAACAGTCATGACCAAAAATAGTAATCACAACCATCATCAAATTGATAGAGGTGATAATCGTAAACTGGGAAACAATCGAAACAAATCGTGACTAAGTCAAATATAGAAACAAATCATAATCCTGGGCGTAATTACTTTCGTTCCCCAAATCAAATTTAAACAATATATTTGTTGCAATATGAATCAAGATGATAATACGGTCAAACAAAACAATGTGAATCGATTGTTTGGGTATAACAGTTATGATTCGTATTTATTCGCAATTTGGTTACATATTAACAAAAGCATATTGAATGGTATTCAAATTGGTCGAAAATGACATGGAATATAAAATCATAATAGTTAACCATTATTTCCAACCATATCGTATAGAATATAGCCAATTCGAATCGAGACATTGACTGTGTTCAAAATTGAAATACCAGAAATAGCCTGTGTTTAGAAAAGATATTAACAACTTCAATAAGAAACAGAGTATTCATTTCAAACCAAATTAAAACAATCAAATCCATAACACGATCAATCAAATCAAAGCTAAATCCAATCAAAATTAAAATGATAAACGAAATTTGACTAATCAAAACAAAACTATGCATATAGTGCATGCTTATGTGTCAAAGCAAATCCACGCTGCAAACAAAGCTATGAGTTTGTCATATAAATAGGTGATAGACATACCAGTGAGGCTTCTCGAGCTATGCCAATTTTGAATTGACGATTGTTGTAGCCGACTCTACATTCTTAAACAAAATAGAACCTGTTGTTCACTGTTTCTTATCAGTGGATTGCAATTTAGCCTTTTGACTGGTGAGCCTTGCAACTTGATCCTCCAAAGCATGAATTTTGGACTGTAGCATTGGCACATCAAGGTAATACCTTTCTAACCACGAGCCACACTGATCACATGGTGGAGAAGTTGGTTGAGAAAGAGCATGAGGGGGTTTTGACAAGTCACCGGGGGTTTCACAAGGCAGTTTAATGCCTGGATAACTAGGGTCGTTTTACAAGCAAGGTGGTAGATTTTTTAGAAAATCTTATGCGGGTTTGGCACAAAGACCTTCTGAATAGGGATACTCACTTTCCAGGTAACGTTCCACCTCTGATTCGAAATCTTCACTCACCATCATAGGGTCAGGGTTGACAGGAATTTTCGGTTTGTTTCTTGCCATGTGAGAGATTAGTCAGGCATTCTTTTTGCCTTTGGAATTCACAGTAGGTTTGGCTTTAGGCCTTTTAGCCAAGGGTTTAACAGTTTCGACATCCTTGGTCACAGACTGGGGTAGGTCGATAGGTGAGTCGGGTAAGGGTTTAGGTAACAGAGCACTGTAAGGTACTGGGGGTGCACACTTGCCCTCACTCACCACAGGTTTGTCAACCTGTGGTGGGTTTGAATCTTCAAAACTATTACGAGTAAGAAAATCATTCCAACAGTCTCGGTGTAACCCCAAATGACAAACAACAATCATTTTAATCAACCCAAAGTGAAAAAGGCTCCTATCGGCCTGGTTCCATTTGTACCTTTTAGACATTTTAAACAGACTCATATGCAAGTAATAAGGCATATTAAGCTCATAGCCCATGAAAACCATAAGTAAACGAAGGTGATACAAGAAAAAAAAACCATACCGACCCTCGCAGGTGATAAATGTTTTGACTAACATCAACAAATCATGCCAACGATCCTTGAGCATGTTCACGGGCAAACCCTTGTTGCAGGAGCTCACCCTTCGTGACTGGAAGAGCAGTGTCCACAAGACATCTTCCACTTTGCAATTTTTTGACCATCTATGTCCAGTGGTAGGCAGAACGGTAGCTAAGCTGACAAATTGCTCGTCAATTTCCAATTGCACATCCCCAACCTTGTCTCGGCAGCCATCAAAGGTTAATGCGAATTGTCGAGCCACGCAAGGGTTAAAGCCATCAAAATTTCATATGAACGGGAGCCATCCAAATTCCTCAAGGTCACTGTAAGCACTATCGAACATCAACAACGCCTAGCTACCATTGGGTTCAGCCCTTACGACCGGAGCCATGGTGCGGGCGCATGGTAGGGTTCGGATTAAACACATAAACACACAGGAGCAAAATCATTTGGGCTAACAGCTATGAATGATGAAAGGGGAAGCAAGTTAATGTGCGCATGCGAGGGTGGTGGGATTATCCAGCACCATGCATAGCAGTAATGACAAAGCACAACGTTGTTCAATCAATCATGACATCGTTCAAACCATATTAATCGACCAATGCGAGGATTAAACGGTGGATGATATACGAATGCGCCAATCTATTGTTTGAAACCATGAATTTTCAATATTAAATAAAAAACCCAAATGTTTAACCAATGCGCCATTGCATAATGTGTAATAAAAAATTTATAAACATTGTGACCAATGATTTCATAAAATTGATAAGCCCAGAGCTTATAATAACAAGGATCACATTATATAAAAACCAAAATCAACCATGACCCCTATAGAATCAAATATAACCCATAAATTTACATGCTCAATGCCTTATCAATTAAATAAAAATCAAATTGCGCAATCAAAGTAAGAATAGGCAAATGGACATAGTTCGAAAAATCATTCCAGCCACTTAATAACAAACCAAAGGTTAGTGCCTTTCAGAATATCAATGAGAATATCATGATAGTTTGAATAACAATGGAGGAGTTTTCACGCTTATAGTCGTGAAAACTAAATCGAAACCAATTTGCAAGTGTCGCAAGAAATGAAAATATCGTCTATTTGCAAAATGCGACAGAAATTTGAAGCTCAAGAGACATAGGTGTAGGCAGCTTATAGGGTAATGAAAAAAAAATTGAATTGGCTGCCAACAATGGCGACACACTGGGAGAAGCAGTTATCTCTGTCGAAAGCAAAAAAAATTCAGATTAGGATAGCAGAGAAAATTTCAGCTCAACAACAACAATTAGAAAATCGTACAAACATCATCATTTACCATCTTTTCTAGTGATGTTTTAAAAGATGAAAACTAATAACAGTCTTAATATCAGCAAGTCACGATATTAATGATAAAATCTTCAATATTGTTGGCATGGCCACTGCTGCCAGCAGGCGTCCATAGCCTCGACAGGGTTGCCATTTAACCCACTCTGACATCTGTATCCTATCAAGAATATCTAGATCAGAGTAAAGGACTTTCAAGAGGTTTCTTATAATAATTGTTTACAGATTTTTGTTTACCCGACATTGCTTCCCTGTCAGCAGGCCTGTTCAGTACCCCGACGAAGTTGTCTTGGTGCCATGCATGCATTTACCCGCTGCCAGCAGACCTGTTCAGTATCCCGGTGGGTTTACAAACACTTCCCACAGCTCTTATGAATATTTTTATTTTGTTTTTCTTTTATGGATAGCTGAGCGGGGTGACGCTGAAAATCCTGATATTTTATCATATTTTTTTTAGACCTCATCAGAATTTTTTGACACTGTCCTTTATTTAGCTCTAGAAATGTTTTATTTACAAAACAACTTACTATGACAGGGAGACATCCTTTTGAGTCATTCCTTTATGGAAAAGGGACAGCGTAAAAAGATAATAGATGATCATGACAAACTTTGCTCAGAGATTGAAATTAGTAAACTTCTTCCAAACAACAAAATTTTCCAACATAAATATTAGTTTTAGAAATATATCACTGATGATCGTACAATCTTTCAGAGGTTATTTCAACGAAGAAATTTTTCTGTGGTCTTTGTCTGAATGGCTCAGTGCACATAAGCATATGTTTCAAAAAAAAAACACAAAAAAAATTGATCAATCAAATCAAAACCAGAAACAAAAACAAAGGAAAAATAAAAACAAAAGAAATATTTACATAATATACAAGGGTGATAATCCGACGAAGTATCTTTTCAGGGCTTGGCCATTCACCGGATAGGTTTCAAGCTGCCCTTCAAGATTCTGCAATAGAAAGGAACTAGGACCCAACTTTTTGGCAATCAAAAATGGCCCAAGCCATAAGTTTTGAAACTTGGTGTGCTCACCCTTTCCTTCGTGTGGTTTGTCCCATTTTAAGACGAGATCGCCTACTTCAAAATTCCTATCAGAAGCAGAATTAGAATCAAACCATCTTTTAATCAGTTGTTGATGTTGATCTAACTTATGCTTAGCTTGGGTTCTTACTTCTTCTAACTTCATCAAAGCGTTAATACGACTTTCTAAAGGGGGACAATCTTCTTCTTGGACCTTTTGTGACAATTGAAGTGAAAGAAGAAGAATGTGAGGTGGTAGAATGGCTTCTCTACCATAAACGAGAAAAAGGGAGGAATTACCTATAGCAGCTTTGGGTGTTACCCTATCAACCCACAGTGCATTTAGCAATGCATTGTGCCAGTTCTTGTGATTTTCATCCATGGTTCTCTTGATAATTTTGATTAAGTTCTTGTTTGTCGATTCTTCTAAGCCGTTACCCTGGGGGTAGTAACTAGCAGAATACTTTAGTTTTATTCCTTTCTCCAAAGCGAACTCACTCATCTCAAGAGAAGAAAAGTATGAAGCATTATCAAAGACTAAACAATCAGGGATATCGAAACGAGTGATGATATTCGAGTTTAGAAAAGCGATCACCTGACTTGTGTTAACAGTTCTTAGCGCAGTATCTTTGGACCATCGAGTAAAGTAATCAGTGGATGTCACAATATACTTGTGTTGTTGTGAGGATGGAGGGTTAATAGGACCTGTGATATCAAGGCCCCATTGAAGAAAGGAGAATCGACTGAAATGGGTTGCAAGGGGAAGGCTGGTTTTTGCAATCGCCCTGATGCTTTCTAACAAATGACACATTTATGGCACAAGGCATGGGCGTCCCTAAAAAGTGTGGGCCGTTAGTAACCGGCTCTTAAAACCTTATGAGCAGTGGTGTCACCACCGAAGTGACCACGAGCCTCTCCTGCATGCAACTCAAGCAAGACTTTTTCTGCTTCGTCCTTTTCAAGACAACGCATCAGTATGCCGTCGAAATTCTGATGAAACAGTATATCGTTAACTAGATGAAAGGAGGCGGACTTTAGTCTCAACGCTCTTCTTTAGGCGGGGTCAAGATGACAGGGTGCTGATCCATGTTCAAGACGAAATCTAATATCGTCGTACCAAGGACTCATGAGGTTTTGTGTGCAACAAATCAAACTTTGATCACGTTGTTCTAGGTTTGACGTATCACTAACTTCTTGTTGTTTAGTTTCTGAATCAACTACCAACTTACACAACCCTTGGCCTCTCACGATCTGTGCTGGGGTGATTTCTAAGTCATACTCCTGCAAGGAGGTGACCCAGTTGGCTCTTTTCTCTCCTAACTCCTTTAGCACTAACAGGTTCCTGACGGCAAGGTAGGGGACAATAACCTTTGTCCTTGACTTCAAAAGATAAGACCGAAAATGCTTAACTTCTTTGAAAATAGTGTAGGCTTGCCGATCGACCACTGGGTAGTTAAGTTCATCACCTTTGAAAGAAGAGCTCATAAAGACAATGGGTACTTTCTTAATCAGGTTCTGGAGAGGCCTGACCATTTCAGAGAAACTGGGGACAAATCTTCTCACAAAATTAATCTGGCCTAAGAAAGACTGCACGGATTTTTTGGAGGTAGGTGGGGGAAGTTTAGCGATGACTTGGGTTCTCTCGGGGTCAATAATCATTCCATCACTAGACACAATGAATCCTATTAATTTACCCCGTTATACTGCAAAGATGGACTTCTTGGGGTTCAAGGAGATGTTGTATTTACGACATCGTAGTAGAATGGCTCATAAGTGAGCTAGATGATCATCTTTGTTTTTCGAATAAACGTTCACATCATCTAAGTAGACTACTACGGAGTGATTGATTAAGCCTCTAAAAGCAATGTCCATTGCTCTCTGAAAGGTAGCACCATCATTAATCAATCCAAAGGGCATTTTGCGATAAGCATAAGTGCCCCATGGGGTACGGAAGGTAGTTTTTAATTGGTCTGGCGAAGACATGAAGACTTGGTTGTATCCATAGAAACCATCCAGTAAGGATAGCCTCTCGAAACTAGATACTTGTTGTAGAATCTGTTCCATGGGCGAGACAGGATAATTATCTTTGTCAGACGCTTTGTTGAGGTTTCGAAAATTGACACAAAGTCGAATTTCCCCATTTTTCTTCCGAACTGGGACAAGGTTGGATACCCATTGAGTGTGTCTAACAGGAAAAATTATTTTAGCACTTAGGAGTTTATTCAATTCTTTTTGAACAGTCGGTTCTAGTTTAGGATGCATTTTCCTCAGTTTTTGTTGGAAAGGTAAGGTTTGGGGCTTCATCGGGATGACATGCTGTATAATATTAGGATTGAATGTTTTAAGATCATCGTAAGTCCATGCAAATACATCCTTGAATTCTTTAAATAATTTAACAAAAGCAGCTTTTTCTTGTCTAGAACATCCCAAGTCTAAGTTGATACACTGAGGATTTTCACTAGTTCCTAAATTGACTTTTTCATAAGACAACGAGGAACTATTGGTTTTGCAATTGACCGTCTTTTTAAATTTATCTTCAAAATCATAAAACTTTTATAATCTAACAACAGATTTGGGTATGAAATTTACCATGTCTGATAGAGTTTCAGGAGATTTCGGATTGGGTATTACCGTAAAGTCGTGCAAATTGTCGTCGTGCGTTTGTTCATCTATCACAGCGCCTTGAAAGGTTTCTTCCATATGCAGAAAGTTAATGATCTGATGATCATTGTCAAATACTCTCCAGTTTGTGATATTGTCAGGAACGGATGGTCAAAACAATAACTCCACAGAGAATGCATTTGGGGATAAGCCTTCTGCAGGAAGAAGTTTAGAGGCAACATTAGCTAGTAGATCTGCTTCATCATTATTTAATCTAGGATTGGAATTTATATTAAAAGAAATTTGTGAATAAATAATGTTCATTTCAATGACGCATTATGTGTTCCAAGTATTTCCTACAACCTTCTATCATTGTATCAAATCACTCATTCAGGTAAAGGTAAAACCATAGATTTTTCACCACACTAAGTTGTAATCAAGTATCTAAAATATCCTAAGCATGTTCTTACAACTGAAATTGTTCATGATATTACTAGGTTGTACAAATTTGACAACATTGGTTCATCATATTTTCCATCAATTTTTGTTGCTCATAGCGATGACTTGAGCAAACTTTGGCATGAGCGGTTTGGTCATTTAAATTATCGCTCATTGCATCAACAATGTAATCAAAAGATGGTGGTTGTCCTTCCTCTTGTTTCTTGCAAAGATGGTGTTTGCGTTGGTTTTGTTATCGGTAAACATCACCAAGACAATTTTGAAAAACGTGCCTATTGGTACTCCTCAACCCCTTTGCAGCTTGTTCACATTGATTTATGTGTTCTTCTTTCTTCTCCTTCTTTCTTTGGGTGCAAGTGTTTCTTAAATTTCATTGATCACTTCTCCAAACACACGTGGGTTTACTTCTTAAAAATTAAGAGTGAAGTTTTTGACAACATTTTGGCTTACAAGGCCCTTGTAGAGAAACAATATGGACATCAACTTCAAAGGTTAAGAATAGATAATGGAGGTGAATATGCGAACAAAAATTTTACAAGTTACTACACTACACAAGGCATCCAAATTCAACACATTTTTCCATATATGCCATAGAAAAATGGTGGTTCTCAGAGAAGAATAACACATTAAAGGAAATGCATAATTGTATGATCCAATCTAATGGATTACATATTCATTATTGGAACTCGCCTAAGAAAAATTAATGCAAATGGTACTGGCAAGTGATATTCACTCTTAGAAGTTATTCTCTCCATGGGATGGTGGATGCAAAATGGAGGACAAATAATGCAAGAGGAAGATGGTCAAAGGCTACTGCAATAGTAGTAACTCAGATCTAGGAAAACAACAACGCAACAACAGGGTGTATGACATGAGAATAAAATGCATAGGAAACCATTAAGAAACATAAAAATCAGGAACCCCCTTAGGAAATGGCCAAAATATAGATGAAGAGAGGAGAATGAGTCTCATTGTCAAGTCATGGTGGGACTATAGGAGGGTTCCTGGGCCTATGGGAAATCGTAGCATGGGCACCAAATGGAAATCCAGGTGCTAACTAGAGCGCCCATGGAGGGTAGGAACTACCACACCAGTTACACTGTGCAAAATGAAACTGGTTAATGTCGCAACATAGTGTGATAAAACCTAAGTAATTGTGATGAAAAAATGGATGGTTAATAATGCAAATGGAAGAACCTACCAGTGGAAGAGGAAACATGGAAGAAATTATTCTACATTGACTTTGAAGAGGAAGAAGATTGAGAATTGGAACCATCACAAGAGATATATATATATATATATATATATATATATAAGAGACCACTCCAACGATATATTTTCATGCATTGGTTGGCAGCAGTACTCCACAAACCCTTAAAATACAAGGATATATCAAAAAGAAAAAGGTAACAATGATGATTGATTATGGTGAAACCCATAATTTCATCAATTACAAATTAGCGAATGATCTCAATTGCTTTGTGTATCCCACACCAGACTTTCAATTAATGATAGCATATGGAGGTACCATAAATTGTTCTGGGAAGTGCCATAGTATTAAGCTCAACATGGGGGAGTATTTTTTGGATAGTCTCGTGATTTCCATCCAAATGGGTGGTATTGATGTCATATTAGGGGTCCAATAGTTATAATCATTGGGAACAATGGCCCTTAATTTTCAAGATATTTTCATGATATTTCCCTGAGATGAAAAGGAAATTAATCTTAGAGGTATCCAAGGGAACCCTCTGAGGTGATAATCCATAACATGACAAACTTACACAAAAATGGACATCGGGGTGTAAATGCACAATTGTTCTCACTTGATGTTCAAAAATCTATATCATCTCCTCTGTTAGATCTCCAAATAGTTATCAACAATCATTCCAAGGTATTTGGTGAAATTCCTAAGGGTCTTCCACTTGCTCGAGATCATGACCATGCTATTCATTTGCAAGAGGGAATTGTACCACCTAACCTTAGGCCTTACAGATGTCCATATGCATAGAAGAGACATATTGTGAATATGATCCAAGAAATTTTACATGCAAGAATCATTCAACCTAGCCAAAGTTCTTTCTCTTCACTAGTGGTGATGGTTACAAAAAAAATGGTTCATGATGTGTCCATATTATAGACAACTCAACAAAATTGCAATCAAAGATAAGTTTCCTATTTCTGTCATTGATGAATTATTGGATGAATTGCATGGAGAAAAATTATTTACCAAGTTGGATCTTCATTCGGGATATCATCAGATAAGAATGAGGTAGGAAGACATTCCCAAAATAGCTTTTAGAACTCATCAAATTCATTATGGGTTTTTGGTTATGCCATTTGTACTTACTAATGCACCTTCAACATTTCAAAGCTTGATGAATTCTATTTTCAATCCCTTCGTTAGAAAATTTATGTTGGTATTTTTCTATGACATACTAATCTACAACACATATTTAGAAGAGTATGTACAACATGTTGATGGAGTATTACAACTATTGGAACAACAACAAATTTATGAAAAGGCTTCCAAGTGTTCCTCTGGGGTTGAATAAGTGAAATATTTTGGTTATATTGTATCTCATGAGGGTGTAAAAGTGCACCCTAATCGAAGTGATACCACAAACACCAAAACAAGCATAGAGGGGTAATCTCCCTACATACCTCGATGTGAACTTGTGCTTGACTCGTGTGTTAGAGGAGCTTCAAGACACACTGGTTGTAAGAATGGATTTTACACTCTTTAATGACTTCTATGTTTCATTTCGGTGGCTTTGGAGAGTTCACTCTCTAATCCTATTCCAAGGTCCTAAACCTATCTAATGTTGGTTTTCTAGCAAGAAAAGAGTCTACTTTGATTTTATCTTTATGAATATTTTCTTATGGTTGATTTCTTTTATGTCAAAGGGAAATGGATGAAACTTTTATGGTGTTTTTGACACTTGACCCAACCAAAAAAATGTAATGATGTCAATGCAGCCATTCAATTCAAGGAATTCTAGCTACATGAGGGAAAATAGATCTTTTTCTTTGAAAACTTTACAATGCAACCTCTGAAACACCAAGCAACCATGCGAGACAAATCATAACCAATTTTTTGACAAAATTTCAAAACAAACACTTTCAACAATGCATTTTGTCTTTAATGCTTCAAAAGCTTGTAGGCATGCAAATATTTTTTTGTTTATTTTTCCAAATGTGATGCGAAAATTTCCTTAATCTAGCAAGAACACAGTCGACAAATGGAAAACCACAAAATCAACAAGCATGGGTTGTAGGAAATTGTTAGTGACGCTGAAAAGAACACTCCAATGTCTCTACAAGGATCTCAACCAAAAACTCACTATGAATGTGGTTCTAGTAATGAACCAAAATTACAATACGAGAAACAAACCAAATTCAATCAATACATGACACTACTAGATATAATAAGATATGTTGGGTGCATTTCCCAACTTCAGTGGATCACTAGAAAACAAACAAGTGTATAGAAGAAATCTAAGCAAGACACACAAACACACTTCAAACATAAATTGAAGATAAAAGTTCTAACAAAATGACTCAACCATAGACAAGATCCAAGGGTACATACCAATCACAGATCCATGAGATCAAAGAAGTCTAGATATGAACAAAGAAATATGGCAACCTTGTATTTTTTTAATTTTATAGGGAGTGTCGTGGGTCAAATGACCTACAACAAGCGACTAGTTGCTTGACACTAGTAGTGCAAGATGCAACACCCTGCAAAATTTTTAAAGAGAGAGAGAGAGAGAGAGAGAGAGAGAGAGAGAGAGATTTGACTCAGATCTATCAAATCAAAGAGATCCAATATCTAAGGGAGTACCATGGAAGAAAACAACCAAATAAAAAACAGAAGCATGGGATAATAATCAAGGGATTCTAAGCTAGAGAAGAATCAAATATTCTTCCCCAGTTAAGTCTCCAGTTGTGTTACGAAGAAAATATCACCAACGGATTGAAAAGATCTCCCCAAGCTCTGCCTATTGGTCCTAGACAAACAATGGGATAGAACTTTATGACATTCATTAGAAACAAGCAATCAGATTCACAATTACACAAGGAGATGGAAGAATTTTCCTTCTTATGTCCTCATTGTTAGAGTCCTGAAGTTCCAGCTCTAGCTCCTACAACCTACTTCCTACACACAAGAGACAAAAAAATACCATTGTGCTTCTCTTCCTAGTGTTAGAATCTTAGATATAGCTTGGATCTAACTTGATCTATGAATGAAATGACAGAAGTACATCAATGCAACTACCTCATGATGTAGGTGAACTCCTCCTTGCCCCTTTCACCTTGCTCATCCTCAGCTTCCCAACCAAGCTAGAAAAACTAACTACAATTGATGTAAATGAATAAGCATCTTTGAATTTTAGCAGCATATATATGTGAATGATTCTTCTTCCCATGCTCAATATTTCCTTATTTTTATAGATTCTTGGAAGAGGCTTGGGAGAGCTTCTAGATATTCTAGAGACCAACAGAGACTCGAATGTTATGATTTTCAAGGCTCGTGCCACAAAGATCCAACTCATCCCTCTCTCATCTCTTCAGAACTCTGCAAATCTAGAATGTTGTTGAAGGTGTCACTTGTTGTGAAATGGTGTCTAGCGACATGTCGCTAGTCATCACATATGTGACCAACGACACCCATAAAAAGTGTCTAAACATTGAGCTAAGGGATGTGTCTTAGATTACATCTTCTCTTGTGTCCCTTCTGACAATGTACGATGGAAATTAATGCTATAACAACAATTTACCATGTATTTATAAATTTCAAAGCTCAAATTCTGTTAACTTTACCAAATTCCAAATGAAACCTTCTCAAATTCTTTGAATATTCATGTCCAAGAAATAAAAAATGGACCTGAATAAAAAATGCTTTCATATGCTTTGGTACTTGGAAGTGAGAGTAGCATTGGATTTTGGAGCCAAGAGAAGGAGACGATATGACATCGATGTCTTATACACCTTTAAATGAAACTAGTACTAGCAAATGCTCTTGAGTTGACATGCTTTTCCTTTGCAGTTTGCAAATGAAATTGTGTCAATGCGATTACAATAGTTTTAAATGTAAACATTAATTATACACCTCATATGAAGTGAAGATGGCAATACAAACCTAAAGTCATTATCAAATAACTTCCAAGATAAAATGGAATTTGTATTTTAAAAAAAATGTTATTACTATATTTAACATTAAAAGTTGCAAAAAACATGGTCAACAATGAAACTAATAGAATTCAACGCTAAAATCGAATACTATATAATAATAATAATAATAATCTATTTTTAAGGTCACGGCCAAGCCAGCACACCAAATTGGTGTATGAGACCCCCTTGTTTGTGGGATAAGGGACCCTCCTCTGCCCAACGATTTGACTGGTAAAGTCTACGAAGGTATACATACCCTACCCCCCTTTGGATTTGAACCTGTGACCTCTTAAGAGGAAACACATGTTCTTAACCATCAGGCCCACTCAAGCTGTATACTTGAGCAATACTATATACTTGAGCAACAGGGACAATATAACTATAATAATAATAATTATTGGTCATGGAATATGATTTAAATTTTTTTTTATTGGTTAAAACTTATTTTTCTTTGGAAGTAAAGAAACAAACTAATGACCCAAGAACATAGGTTTTTGGTAAGAGTGAGAGTCTATCCCCTTATGGATCATTATTCATTATTTTAGATGACATGATGTTCTTTAAATAACAATCCACATAAATCAATGACATTTAGAGAGATTTAATAAATAAAATGATAGATAGAATGAGAGTTAAGATGTATTTTGATAATTGTAGTCACTCCTTGGAAAATTAAAAGTAAGTTTGATAATATTTCACTTTAATAATCTTATTTGATAATAAGTGTTCATCATATTTTTTTTTCCTTCAACAATATGAATGTTCATCATATATTTTTCTTTAACAATATACGTTCAATCTAATGAAATTCATTTTATTTATATTTTATTTTTTATATTTGTGAACATTTTATTTTTGTATTCTATTTTTATTTTAATATCATTCATTTTATTATCTAGTTTTTCATGTATTTTTATTTCTATTGTATTTCATGTTATTTAATTTGAATGTATAACTTAATTAAATCATTTTGCATTATATCATTACAAATTAATTAATTAAATTGTTTTTAATTATTAATGTTAGGTTTTGTAGAAAACATATCAACTGGTTGACGGTTTTCCAAAACCATCATCCAAAACCACATATTTAAAAAAAGATTTTGTGGAAAACCTGTCAAACCACTTGTATCATACAATTCTAAACCACCACGTCTTTGTCTTCACTTTTTAAAGTCCATATGTACTGTCATTCTCGTTGTTCGGGCCTTCCTAGACAGCCTCGCCTGCCAGCGCTCAGTGAGAAATAGCCTGGAAGTCCGTGTTAAGATGTCGGGATTGCGATTTGAACTCGTGACGTCCGTTTTGGCCAAAACTTAGATGCCGCGCAAGCGGTTTGAACTCGTGACGTCCATTTTGACCAAAACTTAGGTGCCGCTACGCGATTTGAACTCGTGAAGCCCGATACGGCTTTATCAAACTCTGAAATTTTTGCAAGAAATTCCACTCTCATCGCTCTGCAATTGCAATAACAATCACGTTAAATTTTCTAAAATACATTAGAGTAAAATTTGAATTGATGTTTTTCTAAATGTAATTTTAGTTAATTAATTTTTTATAAATTTATATATGGCAATATATTTGGAAAAATAATATTAATTAATTTTTTATAAATTTTAATTTTATTTATGTAGGACAATATATTTGAAAAAATATAATTGAGTCAATTCAAAGTTAATATACAAACCGTTTAAATTTTAATTTTATTTATGTATGACAATATATTTGAAAAAATATAATTGAGTTAATTCAAAGTTAATATACAAATCGTTTTATAAATATATTAAACATATTAAAGTTTTTTTTATAATGGTGAATTAACTTTTTTTTTTTTATATAAATAAATTTTACATTTTCATGACACCAATGCTAAGAAGATGTATATAGCAATTTGTTATTTTGCACCTATTAATTCTACTTTTTATAAGAAAAATAATCTAGTTAAAAATTGTCCCTATAATAATTTAAAATTAGAACAAGATATCTATAATTTGAAAAATGAAGGTAATATCCTCTTGCTAGGAGACTTTAATGCTAGGACTGCAACTAAACAAGCTACTCTTTTAAGTGATGACTCCAACCATAATCCTTTATGGCTAGATGAGGACCTTGT
>ML776845.1:2496440-2509274 GCA_009831015.1 Picea engelmannii
TTGAATGACGAAAAATGAAGAATTTTGCTTTTGTAGTTGTATTGATTTTACAAATATTATCATAAGTTTATTTTAACTTTACATTCTTTAAATATGAGAAAAATTAAATGAAATAATTGGATAAGGTCAAACAAATTAAAAACATAATTTTAGTTGGATGAAGTTAAACACTTTAAATTTTATAGGAATAATTTTTAATTAATATAGGTGTAATTAGTAGCTCTCTCAATTGTAATCTTATAATAGATTATTTTCTCATTATTTATTAATATTACAATTGAGTGATTTAGGAAGTTAGAGTCCTTATTTGATCAAGATTTTGAAGATTTGGATCAATTTAGAATTGGACATCCTTCCACCATACACTAAACTTGGATCATTGTGAAACTCTACTCATACCTAAAGGTTAAACTAAACTTGGATCATTAGGAAATTGTGCTCATTCCTAAATATTATCAGTAAAAGTCTCAAGAAGCTTATCATTATTAAATATAATGTAATTTACATGCTACATATAAGGGTATGAAAATTATACATTATTTTCAAAAGCTATTTGTGTAAATTTCATATTTTAAATAAAGTTCAAATTTAGTATAACAACTTTAGTTATATAATCATATAAATATATATTATTACTATTTATTAGGTTAAAATTAAATAGGTGATATTAAATAGCTTTGATAATTTCTTACTTAAAAATCTAGAAGAGCTTGCATGTTATAACTCAATTATACTTTGGAGTGTAATGGATATGACTAATATATCATAATTTTTGTTTATCAATTTATTTTAAAAGAGTTTTCAAGCCTTCAATTTACACATATGACATTGTTAATAGTTATTAACATATAGATCAGTCCCTTTCTATTAAAACTTTTCAAAAAGTGGAGTAGTCATTTTCATTTCTATTTTGTTTTTAGACTATGCATAAGTAATATTTTATTAAAGTTTCATCTGTTTTATAATTATTTTAGCTTTTAGCTTTGGTCTACATACAACTACTGTTAGATTACTGAGAGGGGGGGGTGAATCAGTAATAGAACAATTTAATCATTTTTAACCATATAATCCAAGTGTTAGATCAATGAAGCATTATCATCCAATAAATGCAGAGTAAATAAGCAATGAACAAATGAACAATCATACACATACAAAGTACACCATTGTTTTACGTGGAAACCCAAATCGGGAGAAAACCACAGAATGTTTTTTCTTATATGTCTTGAAGAATTACATTCATTGGAAGCACCAACTTCCCTTGTTTTCCAACTGCAACTGGAAGGAGGCTCCAACCCCCTAGTTTCTCAAGCTACAACCTAAAGGAAGCTCCAACTCCCCAATTCTCTTGATACAACTAGAAGGAAGCTACAACCCCCTATGTTCTTCGGCTACAACCAGAAGGTGGCTACAACCACCCGTCCTTGCCCCATCCAACCACCCTGAAGTAGAAGTAGAATGATGGAACCACTGTCACACTATCACTGTGAGATATAACATTGTAAACCAATACCAATAAATCTAAACCATGCATTAACCATGCATCAACCTGTACCTCAACCTGTAATAAACCTGTAACATAAACAAGTGCATCAACTATGCACCAACCTATACCAGACAACCTGTAATCAACCTATACCATAAACAAGTGCATCCAACCATGTATCAAGTATGTACCAATCATGTGTCAACTACTCATCAACTATGACTCATCAATATGTACCAACATCATCAACTATACACCTCATGTATGTGCCAACTCATCAACTACTTGGCTCAACCATGTACTCAACATGTACCTCAACCAAAAAACCTCATCAATTTCATCATCCAAATATGATTTGTAGCTTTGTAATATACCTGGTGTATATGATCACATTCATACAAACCTTCCTTAACTTTAACAGCAAGAGACTAGCATTTTCATCAAACATTTTTTTAGTCTCACATGCCTAGTTTTGGATTAGTCAACAACCCTAACTTGAAGTAATCATAACTTTGTACCTGTAATGTATAAATATATGAAACTAATACACAATGTTCTTCAATGTGTTCTATGCAATACCTCCAAGTTTTACTACTTGGAACCTCTCATAAAATAAGTTATAGCAAAAATGACATACCTTGCTAAATTCTGGCTTATTCTATAGAGAGACCTTGTAGAGCATGCCCCGCACGAAATATTTGTTGAATTGATCTAAAACTGTTAAAAAGAATACTACAGACTATACCCTAACCAATACATTTTGTCTCACTGAATTTGGATCTGTTATGAAGAAGTTATGACATTTTTACCCGAAACACCTATTTTTGACTAGTTTCGAGACTATCCACAAACCCTATTTTCCACGGAGTGTAACTCCCAAAATACAATGACCCAGAAGATGAATTTTTTACCACATATACTTGGATAGGTTTTATCAATTCATATAAATTTCACGGTATGAATCATTATATAAAAAAATTTATAACGAAAATGGTGAGATGACCTGTAAATAACATACCTTAGAAAGCACCATCAAAAGAATTTATCCTTCCTAGCATTTTGGCCTTCTTTTCTTCACCTTCCCTCAGAATTTCTGCTTATATATCCTTGGTTACCTCAAACACCTATAGATATTCAATATTCTCAAGTGTATCTAAAATGAGAGAGCCTTGTCTCTTATTTACACTCTCCAAATAGCTTCCTTAAAAACATCTTCTAGGTCACTTGGCCCCACTTTCCTTATTTTAGGGTTAACCCACTTCTAATTTATCCATTAAACTTATTATTGAAATAATTTATTTTGTATTCACTTTGAATTATAATACACTCATTACTTCACTTTATTATTTACCTTTTAAAATCTCTTAAACCACTTTGACTACTTTGACCTTTTGGGGCTTCTAGATGACATATGAGGGTCCCCCAACTTCGTAAGGTCGTAACTCTCAAACCGTGAGGAGTTACGTGACATTCCACATACCACCAGAAATGGAATGACATGTACTATCCATATAGAATAGTATTATTTGAAAATATATCATAACTCATACCGTTAGCCATCAAACAAACTTGGGTCCATTACCCAAACCTGGGGTCTCCAACTTCTCATGCCCATAACTCTCTAACCGTGAGAATTTATGTGACGTTCCACATACCACCAAAAATGGCATGACAAGAACAATCCATCTAGGATAGATTCCCTAACAAATTCACTGTCCTTCATCTCACTATTCCACAATTAAGCATGGGCTCTCTTACTCCGCAAAGCGTCTTCCCGTGAGGGTTTTCACCATAAGGGGACCACTTTGGAGTTCATCCATATTTACTTCTTATCAACCATGAAAAAACAATAATGAGTCATATTTACATGAAACAATATTGGGTACTTTACCCAAACCTTTGTTCTACGAGGCTTTCTTCAAGGGTTGACATCAATGACAACCAACCTTAATCAACAATCTCCTTCTTTGGCATTGATGGGAACACTCTGATGCAATATTGGAATCATATTAGTCATGCTCCCCCTGGAACCATGCCTCTGTCCTCTGCATCTGATAAATCTGCTCCCCTGGGAACCATGCCTCTGTCCTCTGCATCTGATAAATCTCTCCCCCTTTGTCATCAATGACAAAGGTATATTTCCATCCAAGGTTTCTCCCCCTGACTGAACTGTCCTCTTATGGTGCTTCCTTGTGTACATATAATACATATAAGATAAGCATTCAAAAAGCATTCATTTTGGACTAGAAATAACTCCAAGTCTTTGGCGAAGATATTCAAAGGCTTCCCGTGGAAGTGGTTTTGTAAAGATGTCTGCCACTTTTTATTTTGTGCCCACATACTCAACTCTGATGTTCTTTTCTGTAGCCTATTCCCATACAAAGTGAAACTTGATTGGAATGTGCTTCATCTTGGAGTGCATCATCGGGTTTTTTGAGATACTGATGGCAATTGTATTATCACAATATATTGGAATGGTCTCATCATACTCAACCTGTATATCTGTCAAAGTTTGTTTCATCCAAAGAATCTATGTACAACATGTTGTTGTTGCAATATACTCTTCCTCGGTTGTAGATAGAGATACTGATGATTGTTTCTTGCTTAGCCATGATACCAAACACTCACCTAAGTAGAACATTGCTCCACTGGTGTTTCATCGATCATCAATACAACCTGCCCAATCTACATCTATGTAGGCAATAAGTGATAGATCTTTTCCTTTTGGATACCATAATCCAAACTCTTCTGTTCCTTTGAGATATCTGAAGATCCTCTTTACTGCTAATACATGTGATTCATTTGGTGCTGCTTGAAATCGTGCCACCTATCCAACTGTCTACATTACATTTGGTCTGGATGTTTCCACATATAGTAGATTGTCAATCATTGACCTGTATTGTCTCTAATCTGTAGACTTCGAATCATCATCTTTGCTCAACTTACAACTGGTTTGCATGGGAGTGATAACTGGTTTGCAATCTTCCATTCCAAACCTCTTTAGCATTTCTATGATATACTTGGTTTGAGAAATAAAAATTTCTTGGTTTCTTTGACGTATCTGAAGTCCTAGAAAGAAGGATAGTTCTCCAAGTAACGACATTTCAAATTCATTTTGCATGCCTTTTGCAAATTTCTGGCTTAACATGTCATCATCACTACCAAAAATAATATCATCAACATAAACTTCAATTAATAAAATATTACCTTGACTTACCTTGATGTAGAGGTTGTTGTTTGCATTTTCTTTTCTGAATCCTACCTCCTACAGATACTTATCCAGTCTGGAGTATCAGGCTCTAGGAGTCTGTTTTAGACCATACAAGGCCTTCTTTAATTACACACATAGTCTGTGTTCTCTGACAACTGAAATCCTTTTGGTTGTTCAATGCAAAATTCTTCTTCAAGTTCCCCATTCAGAAAAGATGATTTTATGTCCATATGATATACTTTAACATTTTTTGAGCATGCATAAGATAAAAGAAAACAGATTGCTTCCATTCTGGCAACTGGGGAAAATGTCTCTTCAAAGTCGATTCCTTCAATCTGTGCATATTCTTTACATACCAATCTAGATTTGTTCCTTCTAACCTGTCCATATTCATTCAATTTATTCCTAAAGAACCATTTTGTTCCGATCACATTCTTATTCTTTGGTCTTGGAACCAATTCCCAAGTGTCAATTTTCTCTATTTGATCCAATTCTTCATCCATGGCCTTATTCCAAAATGCATCCTTACTGGCTTCTTCAAAACAATTTGGTTCAATTGTAGATAAGAGTGTTAGGTGTGTTTGTTCTGGTGAACGATTTTTTCTTCTAGTCTCAACTCCTGCATCTTTGTTTCCAATAATCTGATCTGAAGGATGATTCTTTTGTACTCATTTGCTAGGTGTCTTTGGAGATACTTGTTGAACTTGCTCTTCTATTTCTGTCGGATTCTCTTCATCTTCATCTTCCCCTTCTACTTCTTTTTCATCTTCTTCTTTGAAAATTTGTTCCATTGATTTGTTTTCTTCTTCCTTTGATTCTGATTTGCAGGTTTCATTAATTGTTACGTTGATGCTTTCCACAACTTTGTTTAATATTAAATTGTAACACTTGTATGCTTTCCTTGTATTTGAGTAACCAACAAGTATTCCTTTGTCCACACGAGAGTCAAACTTTCTCATTCTGCCATCTTCTCTTTTGATGTAGCATTTACTTCCAAAAACTCTGAAGTGCTTCACATTTGTTGGTCTTCCTTTCCATAGCTCGTAGGGAGTTTTATCAGTATTGTTTCTGAGCATTAATCTATTTTGAATGTGAAATGTTGCATGCACTGCCTATGTCCAAAACACATCTGTCAACTTTGAATCCATTATCATTGTTCAAGCCATTTCTTGTACTGTCCTGCTCTTTCTTTCAACAACTCCATTCTGTTGAGGTGTCCTAGCGATGAAGAATTGTCTTTTTATTCCATGATTGTTGTAGTAGTCCATACATTCCTTTGAGGTGAATTCTCCTCCATTATCTGATCTTAAGCATTTGATTCTTGAATCCATCTTATTTTCAACCATTTCCTTGCAGATCTTTAAATTTTCAAAATCTTCTGGCTTGTTCTTGAGAAAAAAAACTGCAGTCATTCTTGTATAATCATCAACTAATAGCATAAAGTATCTCTCACCTATTAATACTTTTGTTGTACTTGGTCCAACTAGATCAGCATGCACAATTTCCAGTGGTTTTGTTGTTGAATATTCCTTTGATTTGATCATGGTCTTTGTTTGCTTTCCTTGTTGGCAATGCTTGCATAAAGTGTTGGTTGGTTTCGTGATATGGGGCATTTCTTTGACTACTTCTCTTTTGTTGACTTTGAAAAGGTTATCAAAATGCATATGACCCATTCTTTTGTTCCATAGCTAACTTTCATCTTCATTTCCTAGACAACACTTTTCATTTCCAATTTTGCTTAACACATATATGTTGCTTGAAGTTCTTGCAGCTGTAGCAACCAATTTCCCTGAACCTTCTTTTCTTATCTCACACTTTTGTGAATCGAAAGTAACTTTCTGACCTTGGTCACCCATTTGACTCACACTTAAAAGATTATGTATCATATCTTTTACTAGTAGAACATTTTCTGCCTTTTCATTTTTGTTCCCAATTCGGACTGTGCCTTTTCCAATTATTTTGGTTGAATCATCATTTCTGAAGGAGACTGTTCCATCTCTTTCCTTTCATAATGTAAGAAACTTGTCTCTATCACCTATCATTTGTTTTAAACATCCATTGTCAACATACCAACCACGTTTCTTTTGTTTAGCTTGTAGAGCGACTGTGCATTCTTCATTTCTATACTGATCTTGCTTTCTTATCCATGTTGTTTTCTGAAGTTCTTGTTTGTGACTTTGTTGAATTTCTTTAGGAGGGACTATCATTCTGCAATTTTTGGCCATGTGTCCAAAATTGTTACATTTGTAACATTCCACTTCAGTGCTCAAAGATTCAAACCTATTGTAACTTCTTCTCTGTGTTTCACTAGGTCTTCTTGAATAACCCCTTTGTGTATGACTCTCAAAGTAGTTATTGTTCCTGTTGTTAGCTCTGCAATTTACAGTTTTATGTCCAAAATTATTACATACATAACATAAACCAAAAAATATAGTTTGATACCTAGTAGTTGAAGATCTTCTGAAAGGAAATTCTCTTATGAATTCTTCTTCTTCTTGAGGCCTGACTATCTGTTGTTGATTTTGAAATTTGAATCTTTTCGGTGGATGAGTGTCCCTGTAATCTTCCTTGTATATCATTTTATCCCCTTTGATTGTTTCTGCATAGATTTTTGGATTTGTTTCTTTCTCTGCTGTTTTGGATCTTGATCCCTTTTCTGTCTGATTGTATCCAAGTCCGGACTTGTCAAGATGATATTTTTTACTACTGATAATGTCATCCAGAACTTTTGAGCTATTCTACATATTTTTCTTTTGAATATCCTTTCTTAGTGTGACAATCTCTGCTTCCAGGTTTCCAATTATCCTGTCCTTTCCTTCTAGTTGTTCTTTGAGTGCTTCTTCAATTCTTTTATCTTATTCTATTTGAACCTTCAATTTTGTGATCATTTGTTCTAGTTCTTGAGTGTTTTTTTTCTTATCTCGTTCTGCTTGTAGTTTCTTGTTTTTCTTCTTTTCTCTTCTGATAACTTATATGGCACTCATTAATTCTTCTCGGAAGTCAACTTCTGTCTCTTCAATTTCTTCTTCATATTCTTCTTCAGAGTCTTCTTTATCAGAGTCTTCTACTGTCATGAATAGAAATCTCCATGTTTCACTGTCACTGACTTTATCTTCATCTGATGATGAGATGTCTTCTTTGGTGCAAAAGCTTTTCTTGAAACTTTATTTGTAGTTCTTTTACCTTTATATGTTTGTCTTCCTTTTGAGTAACCTTCATCATTTCTCTTTTGATTATGAGGAAATTTGTTACCAAAATGACCAATACCATCACAATTAAAACAAATTAAAGGAAGCTTACCTCTATACCTACCATTGGTTCCCATGTTTAGTCTTTTGACGAAGTTGGCCACTTCTTCATCATCTTTCGAGACGTCGTTGCTACTACTATATTCTTCTTGTTCCTTTTTCTTTTTCTTTGATCTTTTAGATGCTTTGAAGGCTGCTTCTTTTACATTTGGATTTTACTGTTTAGTTCTCATTTCATATGCTGTGAAGATTCAATGTAGTTCCTCCGTGCTTACTGAGTTTAGATCCGATCTTTCTTCTAGAGCTAATATATTAGGGTTAAATCTTAAAGGAAGATATCTTAGTACCTTTTGAACAATTACAGATTCTTCAATTTCTTCTCCCAATCCTATGATTTCAATCGTTGTTTCATTGACTCATAAGAAGTAGGTTGC
Source organism: Picea engelmannii (assembly GCA_009831015.1). Taxonomy (NCBI): domain Eukaryota; kingdom Viridiplantae; phylum Streptophyta; class Pinopsida; order Pinales; family Pinaceae; genus Picea; species Picea engelmannii. The sequence continues at coordinate 2,504,817 of ML776845.1, forward strand.
CATATTCTCATCTTCCTTCATTTTTAGCTGTTCGAACTGACCCCTGTAAGTTTGAAGGTTTGTTTCTTTGACTTTTCTATCTCCTTCATAAATATTTCGAGGCTTGTCCCAAATCTCTTTAGCGGATTTACAATGTGCAACGTTGGTGAATACCGTTTCACTAAGACCATTCAAAAGTGCATTTGTGGCTTTGAAATTATTCTAACCGAGTTTCACTACTTTGTCATTTGTTGGTGGAACTGCTGGTGTTGTGTATCCATCTACAATTGATTGTCAAATTTCAAATCCCTGTGCATGTATATATGTCTTCATCCTTATGCTCCAAAAAGCATACTTTTGTCCATCAAACTGTGGTATTCCATATTTATATAAGTTGTTGCTCTCCATGATCTACCTTTCAGTGGTTAAACAGGTTTCTAAAGAAACCTTCTCTGATACCAATTGTTGGATTACTGAGAGGGGGGGTGAATCAATAATAGAGCAATTTAATCCTTTTTAACCATATAATCCAAATGTTATATCAATGAAGCATTATCATCCAATAACTGCAGAGCAAATAAGCAATGAACAAATGAACAATCATACACATACACAGTACACCAGTGTTTTACGTGGAAACCCAAATCGAGAGAAAACCACATAATATTTTTTCTTATATGTCTTGAAGAATTCCATTCATTGGAAGCAACAACTTCCTTTGTTTTCTAGCTGCAACTGGGAGGAGGCTCCAACCCCCTAGTTTCTCAGGATACAACCTGAAGGAAGCTCCAACTCCCCAATTCTTTGGATACAACCAGAAGGAGGCTACAACCCACTATGTTCTCCGTCTACAACCGGAAGGTGGCTACAACCACCTATCCTTGGCCCATCCAACCGCTTTGAAGTAGAAGTAGAATGATGGAACCACTGCCACACTATCACTGTGAGATATATGTTGGGTATGTGTTATATTCTTTGCATCGCGACCACATTTTTGGGACTGCATTATATTTGGGTGGTTTTTTGGCACATGGTTTCTCTGTCGATGGTTTTCTATTTCTGGTTAAGGAATTAGGGTTCTGGAATAATTTAGGTCATTGGGTTAGGGTTTTGGATGTCGTTGGATCCTATATGTATTTTTTATTGTAAACATTGTAACACAATGAATGAATATAGAACATGTTGTTTTTCTCAGTTTAGGTTTCCAGAAGAAAAATCTATGTGTAATGTTTGTATTTGCCATTGTATATTTTGTTTTGTTTTTTGAATATCTATTTGCAGTAGATATTGTACAAGGTTAGAGTTTATAATATACCGTTGTAAACCTGTACCAATAAATCTGAACCATGCATCAACCATGCATCAACCTGTACATCAACCTGTAATCAACACGTACCATAAACAAGTGCATCAACCATGCACCAACCTATACCAAACAACCTGTAATCAACCTGTACCATAAACAAGTGCATCCAACCATGTACCAAGTACGTACCAATCATGTGTCAACTACTCATCAACTATGACTCATCAATATGTACCAACATCATCAACTATACTCCTCATGTATGTGCCAACTCATCAACTACTTATCTCAACCATGTACTCAACATGTACCTCAACCAAAATCCCTCATCAATTTCATCATCCAAATATGAATTATAGCTCTATAATAGACCTATTTTATATGATCAAATTCTTGAAAACCTTCCTTAACTTTAACAACAAGAGACTAGCATTTTCATCAAACTTTTATTTAGTCTCACATGCCTAGTTTTGGATTAGTCAACAACCCTAACTTGAAGTAATCATAACTTTGTACCTATAATGTACAAAGATCTAAAACTGATACACAATGTTCTTCAGTGTGTTCTATGCAATTCCTCCAAGTTTCACTACTTGGAACCTCTCATAAAATGAGTTATATCAAAAATGACATACCTTGTTGAATTCTAGCTTATTCTAGATAGCGACCTTGTAGAGCGTGCCCAACACAGAATATTTGTTGAATTGATCTGAAACTGTTACAAAACATACTACAGACTATACCCTAACTAAAAAATTTGTTCTCACTGAATTTGGATCTGTTATGAAGAAGTTATGACATTTTTACCTGAAACGCCTGCTTTTGATTAGTTTCAGGACTAGCCACAAACCCTATTTTCCACGGAGTGTAACTCCCAAAATACAACGACCCAAAAGCTGAATTTTTTACCACAGATACTTGGATATGTTTTATCAATGGCATAGCAATTTCACGTTCTGAATCATTATAGAAAAAAAGGTATAGAAAAAATGGTGAGATGACCTGTAAATAACATACCTTAGAAAACACCATCAAAAGAATTTATCCTTCCTAGCATTTCGGCCTTCTTTTCTTCACATTCCCTCGGAATTTCATCTTATATATTCTTGGTTACATCAGACACCTATAGATATTCAATATTCTCAAGTGTATCTAAAATGAGAGAGCCTTTCCTCTTATTTATACTCTCCAAGTAGCTTCCTTAAAAACATCTTCTAGGTCACTTGGCCCCACTTTCCTTATTTTAGGTTAACCCACTTCTAATTTATCCATTAAATTTATTATTGAAATAAATTATTTTGTATTCACTTTGAATTATAATACACACTTTATTATTTACCTTTTAAAATCTCTTAAACCACTTTGACTACTTTGACCTTTTGGGGCTTCTAGATGACATATGAGGGTCCTCCAACTTCGTAAGGCCATAACTCTCAAACCGTGAGGAGTTATGTGACGTTCCACAAACCACCAAAAATGGCATGACATGTACTATCCATATAGAATAGTATTATCTGAAAATATATCATAAATCATACCATTACCCATCAAACAAACTTGGGTCCATTACCCAAACTTGGGGTCTCGAACTTCTCATGGCCATAACTCTCTAACCGTGAGGAGTTATGTGACGTTCCACATACCACCGGAAATGGCATGATAAGCACTATCCATCTAGGATAGTTTTCCTGACAAATTCACTATCCTTCATCTCATTATTCCACAATTAAGAATTGTTAATCCCTAATATTGGCTCATTACCCCTTAATTGGGGCATATTATATTAGTAATGTTATTTTATTTATGTTGGATTTAATCCATTAGTTGTAATTATACCTCCTAGTCTCCTATATATACCAAGGAGACATTTTCATTTTTCATCATCTTGTACTTGAACATTTAAGTGGGGTAAAAGGAGGTTGTCCCCTCGAAGAGGCTTATTATATGAAACTATATCGTTTTCAAGGCATTGAGTACTTTTCCTGAGGTTTTTCTATGCTATATTGATGTTTGGTTCTTAACATATGGTATCAGAGCTCAAGGTCTTGGGGTTTTGCTACTACATCTGAGACACCGTGTAATTTTCTCTATAACTATTTTTCTAGAATGTTTCAAAAGGAACGGCTTGGAGGGTATTTAGTAGACGGATCAAGGTACATTGGGTTCAAAATTCAGCTCCTGTGGCCTTATACTTTCAGAGATACATCCTGTACAAGATAGGGTTCTGGAATCATCCTGAAATGAGTCATTGCGGAATTTTCGCTATAAAATTTTTTCTGTAATGTTTCATACCCTAAACTTTGGAGGACATTTACATAAATTAGTAAGGTATCTGTGGTAAAAATTTCAGCTCCTGGGTCATCTTAAATTTGTATATACACCTTGTGTAAGATAGGGTATCTAACTAGTCCTATTGACTAGTCTCAAGAAGGTGTTCTAGGTAAAACAGTCATAACTTATTTCTAGAGTATCCAAATTGAGTGGGACTAGTTTCATTGGATCGTGGACAGTCTTTAGTATTTTGGGTGCGAGTTTCATAATTTTATATCAATTATTTTGTGCGGGGCATTCTATACAAGTGAGATCTCCTGGAAAGGCCAAAAATCTGCAAGTTGTGAGGAAGTTACCGTAAATTCCACTTGGCACATCCAATGTTGATCAGACCTATGGCATTACAGAGAAGAAATATCAAAGAACTACCTAAAAGAAAGTTTCATACCCAGAAGGGTCGAAACTTGCGAGATAGAACAAAATAAATATTGTCTAGCAGAACCGCCTCAAAATCAAGATTCAAAAGTGATACTTGGCCAACATGCCACCAAAAAAGGGACCGTCTACACCAAATAAGCCTCCAGAAAATCCTAATTGGACTATTGATGAAGCTGAAGAAATGCGTAGGGACATAAATGAACTACAAAAGAAGATGGATTCAATGGAAGCTAAGTTGATGGATTCAATAGAAGCTATGTTGGATAATAAGATGGATTCAATGGAAGCTAAGATCATGGAAGTAATAAAAAATTTCATAACAGAGAAGACACCCAAAAGTGAAAATGCATCCCATGAAATTCATGATGAGGACACAAGGAAGGTGAATCAAGAATGGAGAAACTCCAACTTTGGTTTGAAGACCAACCACGTTGCTAAGATTGATATGAGGAAGTTTGATGGCA
>ML776845.1:2509374-2519538 GCA_009831015.1 Picea engelmannii
ATAGTTGGAGAAGATCTTCCCATAGCCAACTAGATCCAAACCAATCTTTAAATTAAGAATTAACTCTAACACACTCCCTTGATACTTACATCACAAATAACAACACTAAAATTACACAAAAATATTTTTGGATATTGATTTCTTTCTGGTTTGGTCTTCATCAACACTTCTAACCACTCTGAAATCTCATAAACTGTGCTCTTTCTCAACCATCAACTTCGAGCTACCACTTGATCCATTTAAGATACAATTGTTTATGACCATCAATGACTAACCATCAATGCCGCATTTGGATTTCATAAACTGTGCTCTTTCTCAACCATCAACTTCAAGCTACCACTTGACCCATTTAAGATACAATTGTTTATGACCATCAATGACTAACCATCAATGACACATTTGTAAGATTGACATTCTCGACTATGTCTAGATATTGAATCACTCTATGAACATATTTCCAAAAATACAACAAACTATATATTTCAACCACTATATAGGAAATTAGTCTAAACACTTAAACATTGAATGTATTAAGTAGTCAATCACACAACTTGACGTTCTTCACATACACAAAGATAACCTGTAACCGTTGTTCTTGGAGCACAAAGAAAAACCAGAAACAACCTTTTATTTTAATAAAATTAGAACTTTGGTATCAAATTTCAATAAAATGACTTTTTATTTTTTAATAATTCATTTAGGAGTGGGCCAACTCCGGAGCAATCTTCTCTCCCGAGTTATTTTTCAAGCAAGTTTTCAGGTCACGTAGTTTTAAATTTTCTTAGCATCTAGGTTGGTTTAAAATGGGGTAAAATGGCTAAGGTAAGGTTCTGAAATGCATAGAACTTTGATCCATGCCAAACTCAACTTACCTCTGAAAATCAGACCAGATTAGACCCATTTTTTTTTGCCTGAAAAAAGAAAAGATTACTCCGTAGTTAACTTACTCGTAGTTAACTTACTCCATTAATTTAGGGTTTTCATAGTACTAATGGAAACTCGTGTGGTCAAGCATGTCTGTGCCGTAATTCTGAGTCGGTTTCACTGATTTCAGTACCGTCATAATAGGGCTCAGGAATGTCGGTGAAAACTTGTGATTTGTCAAGCATGTCGGCGTTGTGAACCCTATCGATCGGTTGAGAGTACGAGTCCCAGGGTGCGGATCTGACGTTTCAATTGTGGTTTTGGCCGGCCACGATGTTCTACATCGGCAGCTGAGAGTACGAGTCCCAGGTACGGATTTGACGTTTCAATTGTGGTTTTGGCCGGCCACGATATTCGATATCGGCGCCGTCTACATCTATATGTAAAGTTCATGAGTTCGGTGATAGATTGAATGAATCATGTCCACTGATTTCTGATCTTTCATTCTACATCAAGTATTTTTTTTTTGTAACCAGGGGAATCGGTAACAATGGCAGTATCGTACCGTGACACGGGGTCGAATCCTGTCGGCTGCCTTATAACCTCTAGGGAGAAAGGCACAGTCCGCAAGTATGCCCTCTGGGTAAATCGAGGTGAGAATCGACCTTGAGACCTCATTTTACATAGTTCCTTCCATTTACACGGCACTTGCCAATCGATCTACACCCCTACGGACCATTCTACATCAAATATTACCCAATGAAAAAATTTATATTAATTGATACCAGAGAAGACTTGAAAATTATTAAGCACGACTTTTAGGAATTCCGTATGCAAGTGTCAATCCATAGCGAATCAAAAAAAGGAAAATAATTGTATTGATTTGTTCAGACCAGGGAAGAATCGGATTTTGGAAATAATTAAGCACGACTTTTAGTAATTCCGTGTGCAAGTGTCAATCCACGCGTCCCAGTTTTTGTTTTAAAACTCTATGTACTGGATTCGATGAACACACCATGCATTTGAATCTCTATAAGAAACCGTTCTTGTTCTTCTACCGGTGGATTGAGCAGTGGTTAAACCAGACCGGCGGTAGTCCTAAGTTTAAATCTCTCCGATTTCCTGTATATGCTTTTATCACTGGCAACACCTCTGCGATGTTTCGAGCATTTCGATAACAGAGGGTTAAAGTGTTTCAACATTCAATTCCAATTGTGAGTTCCTTGTTCTTTTTTTTCTCCACATATTTGATTATTTCCCGGAGATGCAGTGTTTGGAGTGATTTAACATTCCATTCCAATTGTGAAATCCTTGTATTTCTTTCCACATATCTGCTAACTGTACAGGATAGTCTTCATTTTTATTCTTCTTCTGCTCATGAGCTTTGATTGTACCGAAGTGCGGATCAATGCTGTTCACGACAAGAATAATAAAAATGAAGATGATCATGTACAATTAACAGATCTGTGGAAAGAAATATAGGGTTCACAATTGGAATGGAGTGTTCAACTACTCCAACCCACTGCTTCTGTTGGAAATAATCAAATAAGTGAAAAGAAATACAAGGAGCCAACAGTTGGAATGGAATGTAGAATCACCCTAACCCACTGTTTTTTCAGAAATAATCAAATACGGGGTATTCGTGCGAGTTTGTTATGAAGCCTTTGATATGGAACCTGCGTCTAAGTTTTATGGGAGCTGCGAATATGCCCGTAAAAGCATGCCGGGTGAGCTTGGGATGGAGAACTGGGGTTATCTACTTACAAAATACATCTAAGCCATGCCGGGCTTTACGTTTCCGATTTTATAAAGAAGGAGATGGAAGGAGATGGATCTAACTGGACTGGTTACGTTGCAGCTGCAAAGGATGAGATGGAGATAAAACCCACCTTTTCCCACCGTGGTGACGAAGTTATCCATCTGAACTTTTTAAGCAGAATTTTCATCATGTTAAGCAGTAACATTAAAGGACCATTTCAAGGTATTGTCTACCAACACCATCTTTTATGTTCATTATCTGTTGTAATGTAAATCTGGGATTTCTATGCCTCGTGTTCACTATCATCTCTGTAATATGGGTTTTGGATTTCTACCTTTTTGTTATTTGCATAATATGTTTTTATAGATGTAAATTATGTGTAGTTACTAGGAATTTGCCATTTACTAAGGTTAGTTTATTCTTTCAACTTTAAACTTTATCATAATGGGTTAATATTAATTATTCAAGATGTATAGAGTTTGGCTCTTTGTTTCTGAATTTGTAAAGAGGAATATATATTTTTAACCATTAAACTTATGAGTTAAGACTTTTTCTAAACTTATAAGAAAATCTACTTAAGAAACATGTTAAGTTGAAAGTCCATAAAATAGAAATCATATATGATAAAATAGTGATAAAATGATTTTACAACCACCTCAAAAATCCAAAATAGAATCTCTCAAATGATGAATCTTACACACTACACAACCTCAAAAGCCCAAGATCTAATCACTCAAATATTAAAAATGATAAACCTTACACATTACAAAATGTTGTGAAAATCATAGGTATTAAAAAAGAAAAAGTGGTGTATTTAATGTTTAAGAGGAAAAATTTTATATATATATAAGAAAGATTGAATAGTAAAAAAATTCATAAAAAATAATTTATTCAATTGAAGTGTGTAGGTTTTCACAATTAATCAATATGTTGCTTAATTTTTTTGGAAGTAAATTGTATGTTAGTTTACAAAACAACCAAACTAACACACAATTTACTTTCAAAAAATTAAGTAACAAATTTATTCAATTCTATGACATTAAATCTCTATAAAATTATGAAAATAAGATATTTTTTTAATTTAAAAATACCATATTTTGACATTTATCAAAATATATATATTTTTGAAGATTTTGGTATTATTAGAAAGGCTTTTCACAAGTACAAAAATCTAAGTGTGTTTTTTATAATGTGAATAGTAATAATGAACTACACATGAGATAATATTGGAATGGTTGGTAGTGTTAGTATACTAAAGCTTTCTTGAATGGAGTATTATCTAGTATGGTTGGTTCTGGATGGAGTATTATCTTGGATGGAGTATTATCTTGGTCATGTAGTTTTTATTCTCATAAGTGAAATTGATTTGAATTGGATCATTATATTATTTCTAATCTATCTTGATTCTTTCAAAGTGGAAAAATTAGAGGAATCACCTTGTAGGGTCATTTAAGTGGTAGGTCCTAGTTTGGAAAATTTTCGTCTGGAACCTTTTAGAGACGTTTTGAGGCATTAAATGGAATTTTTGGGGGTTTGGTGCCTGGAACATATTCCAACCCCCATGAGGGTGTTCTACACTCTAACACCTTTCCAACGGTGTGAACCGTGAATCAATAAGAGTTTTTATGTAAATGTTACGCTTCCTGCAAGTTGACATGTTGTATTGACCACCATGGTATGAGAGGATGCCACGCCAATCCTCGTTTGATGCAGGAGCATCACCCCAACCCAGCGATGTGCCAACTAGAAAGAACATCAAAGCGCACATTCAAGGAGCAGAGGTGCCAACCCTCTCAATTTAAATTTTAATTTGTAATTTAATGCAATTAATGTTTGTAAGGCTGGAAGAGCCATGTCATTGCCTTTGAGCAGGTTGTAGGTAGAGTCGCCTTTAATGGTTGACAGGCTGAGGATATCTAGATCCGATTCGGACTAGACAACCATTAATTGTAATTCATTGCAATTAATGAGAGTAGGTAGATGGAGGGAAATGCTCGAGGAGCCCCTCTTTTGTAAAAGATCTTTGTATCTGATTTTCATAATGAAGAAAGGGGAGATTAGATTAGACGAGAAGAAAAGAAGTTAGGAGACTAGATGAGAGGAGAGGAAATGAGAGATTTGAGACTCTATTGCAGTCCAAGCTTACATCCATTGTAATCAAACATTCTGAGATTAATATAAAGAGCAGTTTTTCTTGCATATGTGTTTCTATGTGTTTATGTGTTTTATGAATGTCATTTGTGTGTTTATAATATGTTGTAGATGTATGAGTAGTTTCTGTCTATAGGGATAGACAAAATTTGTTGTCTGTGGGTTTGTTAAACCGTTTTTGGGTTCTTTAGGCTATGCAAGGAGTGCACAACAGAACGTTGGGAGTTCTGTAGCCAACGCAAGGAGTGCACATCTGAATCTTTGGTTGAGTTCAAAGGAGAGCGTGCTAGGAGGGCACACCAGGATAGCTTGCAGACCCAAGAGGAGCCTCAAAGTTACTGAATACTCTGGAGGGAAGAATGTGTAGAGAAGGCACAGAGAGACAAAATATTTGAGGATTCTATAGAGCTCTGCTAGGAGGGCATCGAGCGAGTGCAAGGAATGCACAAGGAGAACTATGTTTCAAGTTCAGAGATAAGAGAAGTGTCAAGAAGAGATACTCACAGAGTTACTGAATACTCAATATGCTCAGCAAGGAGTGCTTGAGCATAAGTTTCCAAGAGGGCACCTATATCCCTTCGAGATGCGAAAGAGGGAACAAAGTTGATGAATACTCTGAACGAAGACCTGTGCAAGGAGTGCACCATGCCAACACTCAGACGAAGTGTTGAAAGACAGTCATCTGAAGGCTAGTCATAGCACAAGGAGTGTGCAGAGGAGCGAATTATTTTATGTTTGAAAGCTCAGGAGGTCGAGTACAAAACATGCCAAGAGGGCGCTAGAAGTATTTTGGAAGACGCAGAAGAGTTGAGTCACTTAGAGACTGAGCAAGATGAAATATTAGGGAGAGAAGCAGTGCATTTTTGCATGCAGAGAACAAGTTTGCGCTAAGGCGAGGTCAAGTTACATTGATGAAATATCGAGAGGGAAGACACCGTGGAATCCTATAGGATGAAAGGTCAAAGCCTTTGAAACATTGGAAATCTTCCAAGTTAGGGAGAAATTGCAAGCTCAAGAGGAGGAGCGATAACAGTCGTCAGATCGGTTGTGTAGGAACATATCTAGGTCATATAAGCCACGCCCAGACACCTAGGAAGATACCCGAAAAATCAGGAGCCCCAGCAATCATGACTGTCCATTGAGACAGGGCACGTGGCGAGAGATGAACATTTCACTGACTCACAAAGTGGAAAGGTCAAAGGACAGAGTCCTGAGGATTCACGAAATCTGAGTTCATAATTTTATCATTGTCATCGACCAAAGAGAGAGCATAGACCATTGATTGTTCAAGGAGAATGAGGGATATCGGGGATCGTGAGAAGGGAGGTGAGCGGTCCTCCAACTTCGCAAAACGCAAAGTCCCAATATGTGAAAAGGAGATCGGGACCGTTGGATCATGGGGATTGTGGACCGTTGATCTGGCAAATGGAACTCACAAGTTCGGTTTTTGGAAGGACAAGAAGACTTCGCGAGATGTGAAGTCGTGAAGTGTGAAATCATGAAGCTCTTGAGAGTTGAGACTTGACTCATGACCTGAGGTCACATTGATGGAAGTTAAGTTACGAAGCTAGCAAGTGCTAGGCTCTTAGTCCGGAATTCGGGAAAGGGAAGAGTCACGTTGGATCGCAGTAAAATGTCTGATTTCATGAGTCATGAAACGCCTTTTGATAGGCGTGCGGTCACAACCATTGTTCGCATGGAGGAAGCTTGCACCTGGTGCTAATTCACATGAGCGGAGTTTCACAATGAACTGTGGATAATTGTTTCATGGAGGTTCCAGCAGGGACCTGAACGAGCTAATCCAGCTCAGAGAATTGGAACGATCCTTGACCGGGAGGTCGACAGAACCTACCGAGGTGGGGAATTTGTACCAGGTGGTATTAGAGAACATATTTTTTATTTCTTTAGCGGAGAGTAGAGAAAGGAGATATTCTGATACTAGGTGGTATGACAACCTGCACAAAATTGATTTTTGTAGGCCAAGGAGAGAAGACACCAAAGAAGAGATAGTCTGATACCATAAAGTGGTATCAGAGCCACTTTCTGTCTGTAGAAAGCAGGAAGAGGGAGGTAGAGAAATAAGAAGACAATCTAACTACATTAAGTAGAATCAAGAGTTTGATTTTGTCTGTAGATTTGAGGCGAAGGAGATAAAGGAGATAGTTCGATACCATCAGGTGGTATCAGAAGATGAATTTCATATGTATGCAGCCGGTGAAGTCAAAGTGTTGGTGCTATCTGTGAAAGATTGGTGCATGGTATGCAACAATGGTAAACAACCAGGTGGGATGAGCCAGAAGAACTAGTTGTGTTCTTGAAGGTGGAAAAGGAAGATGGCTATTGAACACCATGGACGTGGTCGAAGAGAAGGCCACAAGAAGAAATGAAATCTAGAGATGGATCTGGAGCTCATTGAGATAAGAGAAAAAATAGAGAATCTTGCATTTAAAATGGATCAAGATGCGAATGTGCATTGAGTGTATGAGTGGCCCATGAAGAAGAAGGTGAAATGGCCAGTTAAGATATTGTTGGCTAGAGGACAACAAAGTTTGTTAAGAGTATGGAAGAGGTATGTTGAAAACATCAGGGACACAAAGGAAACAGTTCACATATGTGAGCCAGAAGCTGGGAAGAGTCTCAGTGATGATGAGGAGAAGAGATTAGATAAGGGTCTCAGAAACTGCCAGGTGGGCAGTGAAGAAATTTCAGATTGCCAAGTGGGCATTGAGATGGGATGATTGGAGGATCTCATAGACTTCCAGGAGGGAAGAAGAGAAGGAATCCCAAAATTCCATATGGGCAAGGGAGGAAAGATGAACTCAACTGAGAGTTCATGTCAACAAGGAGAGATGATGGAAGAATATCAGAAATGTATTATGATCATTGGGGGAATTCAGATATTCCTACCACATAGCCTAGTTGAGGCCATAAAATGTGTTGCAGATGCAACAACAAAAGAAAGACAACCAACAATGACTGTCATAGAGGAGGAAAGGGAGAAGATACCGAATTTTTCCCAAGCATAGGAAGAGGAGCATTCAATTGAGTTTCTCACTCCATAGGAGAAGGAGTTGGAGATGTTGGAGGATTGGTTGAACAATCCAGAACCAGAAAATGGTTGCCAATAGACAGTCATGCAGATCGTAGGAGAAGAGTATTGGAAAAAATTGCTCAGAAATTTTAGCCAGGAAGATGAATAGGAGATGACCGTGGCACTGAAGCATGCAACAAAAAATGAATCATAATTCCATTCGGAAGAGCAGTTGGAGGAAGCTGGAATTGAACCAGCACAAGGAGAAATGGTAGAAGCTAATATGTCAGAGGAGGTGACAGCGCAGCAGTTCAGTTAAGAAGAGACTGTGGAATGGGAGTTTGTAGCAGGGTGGCAAGCTAAGGAACTAGAAGGAAAAGAAGAAAACAAGGGGGATCAAGATGATCTACCCATTTCTAAGGAAAAAGTGCAACCAAGAAGAATGCATAAGAGGAGCCAGCCATTGGAGAAGTTGGAAAGAGTGATAGAGGAGATAAGAAGGTTGATGTTGAGGTCAGTGCAAGAAGCAGTCAACAAAGGGAAGTTGAACATAAGGAATCCTATAAGAGCGAAAGAGAAGAAGCAGTGGAGTAGGAGGACAACTCCAGAGGAGAATTTGGAATCTAGGTGGATTTCAACAAAGCTGGGAAGCTCATCAGCAAGAGCTCATGATTTTTTCACAGCAGTGGAGTATGATGCAGGAAAATCGCTCCAACCCAACGACACGCCAACTAGACAACACATCAAAGAATGCATTCAAGGAGGAGAGGCTCCAACCCTCTCAATTTAAATTTTAAATTGTAATTTAATGTAGTTAATGTTTGTAAGGATGGAAGAGCCAGGTCGTTTCCTTTGATAAGGTTGTAGGTAGAGTCTCCTTTAATGGTTGACGGGCTGAGGATATCTAAATCAGATTCGGACTAGACAACCATTGATTGTAATTCAGTATAATTAATGAGAGTAGCTAGATGGAGGGAAAGGCTCGAGGAGCCCTTCTTTTGTAAAAGATCTTTATATCTTATTTTCATAATGAAGAAAGGGGATATTAGATCAGAAGAGAAGAAAGGAAGTTAGGAGACTAGATGAGAGGAGATGAAGGGAGAGAGTCGAGTCTCTGTTACAGTCCGAGCTCACACTCATTATAATCAGACATTCTGAGATTAATACAAAGAGCAGTTTTTCCTACATATGTGTTTCTATGTGTTTATGTGTTTTATGAATTTCAAGTGTGTGTTTATGATATGTTGTAGATGTATGAGTAGTTTCCATCTGTAGGGATAGACAAAATTTGTTGTCTGTGGGTTTGTTAAATTGTTTCTGGGTTCTTTAGGGTGTGCAAGGAGTGCACAACAGAAGGTTGGGAGTTCTGTAGCCAGCGCAAGGAGTGTGCATCTGAATATTTGGTTGAGTTAAAAGGAGAATGTGCCAGGAGGGTACACTAGGATATATTGTAGACCCAAGAGGAGCCTCAGAGTTATTGAATACTCTAGAGGGAACACTGTGCAGAGAAGGCACAGAGAGACAAAATTTTTGAGGATTTTGTAGAGCTCTTCCAGGAGGGCATCGAGCGAGTGTAAGGAGTGCACAAGGAGAACTCAGTTTCGAGTTCAGAGATAAGAGAAGTTTCAAGGAGAGACAATCAAAGATTTATTGAATACTTTATCGTCTCGGCAAGGAGTGTTTGAGAATAAGTTTCCAAAAGGGCACTTATATCCCTTCAAGGAGCGAAAAGGGGAACAAAGTTGTTGAATACTCTGGATGAAGACTTGTGCAACAAGTGCACCAGGCCAACACTCGGACAAAGTGTTGAAAGAAAACCATATGAAGGATAGTCAAAGCACAAGGAGTGTGAAGAGGAGATAACAGTTTTAAGTTTGAAATCTCAGGAGGTCGAGCGTAGAACGTGCCAGGAAGGTGCCAAAAATATTTTGGAAGACGTAGAAGAGTCGAGTCACTTAGAGACTAAGCAAGCTGAAATCTTAGGGAGAAAAACAGTGCAAGTTTGCACGCAGGGTGCAAGTGTGCTCCAGGGCGAGGTCAAGTTACATTGACGAAAGCTCAGGAGGGAAAACATCGTCGAGACCCGATACATTTGGAAACATAGAGGATCAAAGATCGAATCCTTTGAAACATTGGAAATATTCCAAGTTAGGGAGAAATTGCACACTCGAAAGGAGGAGTGACAACAACCATCAGATCTTCTGCGGAGGAACATATCTAGGTCGTTGGAATCCACTCTAAGACACTAAGAGGATACCCAAAAATTCAAGAGTTAGAACAATCCTAATCGTCCATCCATATAGGGCACGTGGCCAGAGATCAACATTTCGCTGATTCGCAGAGTGGAAAGGTCAAAGGG
>ML776845.1:2520504-2541620 GCA_009831015.1 Picea engelmannii
CCATGTGAGAAATTTCAAGAAGATTATAGAAGGCTCAAAACCCTACCACAATTGAGGGTTGAGGAAGTAAAACACCTACCCCTAGATGGCTATTGGGCTATCTTAAATAGTGGGCCACTAGGAGGTGAAGGGGTTCCATTCTATACTATTTTATTTTATTCCATAGTTAAGAATGGAAATTGGGAGTGGGAAAATAGAGAACATAATAAAGGGGTTAATGTTTTGTAGTAGACTAATAGGACATAGGTCTCAGTTAACTCCATAGAGAGTACTTTCTTCTTTATACTTGAATTATCTTCATACTAGAGAAAAGAGAGCAAAGAAGCCTCCCCTTCTAGCTGGGTTTTCTCCCATAAGGGTTTTCGTGATACATTTTTGTGTTATTTTTTGGATGGTCTATGATTATACTTTATTATTCTCTATTTTCTGCATTTTATCTATTTCATGCATAAGCATGAAATAGGTAACTAAATATTCTAGAATCTAAAGGAATTTAACCTTCATAGTGTAGATTTCAATTTTATTTATCAGATCTGTTGTGATGAATTGTTCCAGTGCAATATCCATGACAGTGTATAGATCATATTGGTATCATAGTAGCTTTTTCTTTTGGATATTTGTGGAAAGTTGTAGGATCCATGAATCATCTTAAAGATAATTCAGAGAAACCCTACCCATGGTGGATGAGTCTCTTCATAATAACCCTCGAGATCCAGCAGAAGAGACATTTTGAGCGGTTGGAATCACAAGTTTCCAACATCAGTCTCAATATCAACCTCCTCATGGAGGCTATAGCAAATAATACTAGACCATTCAGAGATGATGAAGGATCTAACTCGGATATCGGATTGGAGGTGAAATCAGGAGATCAGGAAGACTCAGGAATGGAGTCATGGAAATAAATTGAGAAAGAGCGGTCGATATTAAGTGTCATTAACCCTTCACAGTCCCTATTCAATATGGAAGTGAAAGTGGACATAATCCATACCAAGGTGATATCGATGCATTAAAACTAAATCATTGGTGGAAACAGCTAGAATTTTATTTTAGTGTTCACCATATAGATGAAGGAAATAAGATTTCATTTTCCAAATTGAAGTTATAGGGTCGTGATTTAATATAGTGAGAAATCCACATAGAAACATCTGGGATGGAGGGTGATTTTATAGTAACTAGGTGGGAGGACTTCAAAACCCTCATCAAGTCCCAATTCTACCCTATTGGGTATGTAGAGGACCAATGGATCCGGTGAGACTACTTCAAGTAGAGGAAGAGGAAAATTATATAAGACTACACCATTGAGTTCAGGAAGATAGCCATCATGCTAGATATCCCTCCCAAGAACCCAAATGTACTCCTCAACTATCTAATGGGTTTACGTAGTCATCCAAGAAATTAAGTGATTCACGTCAAGCCAAGGACAATTGATGAGGCATGTGTACAGGAATTGTACCTAGAAAACATAAGCCAAATGAAGGGGAAACCAAGTGGTTCAAAGAAGAAAGAGCTCCATGAAGCTTCCCAGGAAGAAAAGAAGAAGTGGAAAGGGGGATAAGATAAGAAGATAACAACCACTACACATAGATGTAAAGATCTTAAAAAACATTGTTGAACCTGAAGGAGCGCAAGAAGGACGAAAAGAAAAAGAATATTTTAACCATAGATTCAAGAAATTAGGTTGAAAGTAGCTTGGATGTGGATGAAAATATCGTCTTCACATATGTCCAGAAGGAGGTGAATTTGAGTAGCCTTCATCATCAAGTAGAGAAGGAAATGAACAAGCTCCTCCACATCAATATTCAAGTCAATAAGACCAAGATAGATTCTTTGTTTGACTATTGTTCATAGGATAATCTCATAGGTCAGTGGGCCTCATATACAAGCTTAGATTGGAGGTTCATGGTCATCCTAGCCCTTATTCATTGGGTTGGGTAAACAAGATGTACAAATAAAGGTAACTAAACAATGTAAGATTAAATTTGTTATAAGTGTTGATTTCATTGATGAAGTGAAATTGGATGTAGTACCCCTTGATGTATGTGGAGTAGTGTTTGGAATCCCTTACATGTAAATTGGGGATGAAATATTCATGCAGAGAGATAACCAGTACACCAATTAATCAAGGATGGGAAGTTCTACGTCATCAAAAAATATAAAGGAAAGTCAAATATCTCACTCGTAAGTACTAACCAAGACAAGAAATTGATTAGTTCTAGTAAGAAATATGTTTTGTTTTCTTAAGAGAAAATTAGTCTAATGATGAGTAAATGAGAGTGAAGGAATCCCTAGAGGGTGGTAATAAAGAGAAGAAACATAATTTGGAGGATTTTCTACAGGAATACAGAGGTGTGTTGAAGGAGCCTAAAGGAGTACCACCCAATAGCAACGTGGAGCACAAAATACAGTTATTTCCAGACTCCCCATTGTTGAATATTGGGTTGTACAAATAGGTTTTTCTAAAACAAAATGAAGTGAAGAAGTAGTTACAACAGTTTATGAGGAGAGTGTGATTCGACCAAGCACCTTGCCTTTTGGGTCACCCATCACAATTGTTCCCAAGAAGGATGGGACTTCGAGAATGTGTATATATTACAAGGAATTGAAAAATATTATATTGAAGAATCAATACCCTATGCTAAGGATCGATGATCTATTAGACTAGTTGCATCATGCCAAGTAATGAACACTAAACTTGATTTGAAATTAGGATATCACCAGCTACAAGTCAAAGAAGAAGATACATGGAAGACTACCTTCAAGACAAGGCAAGGTTTGTATGAGTGGTTGGTTATTCCATTTGATTTATGTAATGCACTGACTAAATTTATGAGACTAATGAATGATGTTTTACACTCTTATCTAGATTCATTTTTTATTTTCTATTTGGATGATGTATTGGTTTATAAAACAACCTATGAGGAGCACATATAACATATTATGCAAGTGCTAGAGACTCCGAAAGAACACCAATTTCTTGCCAATATCAAGAAATGTGAGTTTTCTCAGTAGCCTTTAGTGTATTTGGGATATGTGTTTGGAAGAGGGGAGATTAAGATAGATTCCACGTAGATGGAGGCCATCATGAAATTTCTAAATCCTACAAATATCACTTAAGTTAGGATTTTTTTTTGGGAAACAAAATACTTGTGAAAGTTCATAGCTTCATTTTTCACAGTAGTTGCACCACTCCATGCCATAATAACCAGTGGTAAGGGCTTCCAGTGAGGGAAGAATCAACAAAATGCCTTGGATTAGATTAAAAGAAATATTAGTCAAGCACCAATTCTTGTGCTACCAAACTGTAGAATCCTTGGAAGTGGAGACATATGCAACTGGTTATTCCATGGTAGCAGTTTTGATGCAAGGAGAAAGGTTGGTATGCTATCATTCTGAAGTATTTCATGGGGCAGTTATGAACTACTCTACCTATGACAAGGAGAATTATTCCATGGTACAAGATGTCAAAAAGTGGAAGAACTATTAGATGGAAAAGGAGAAATTATCATCCAAATAGATCACCAACCTCTATAGTATTTGTAGGCCCAAATCAAGCTACAAAAAGATAGGCATTACAAGTGGATGTGATTTTTACAACACTTTCATGTAGTCATCAAGTATAAGAAGGGAAACAAAAATAAGATTCCAGAAATGCTTTCATGGCCACCTGCATCCAAGATTACAACTTTGGGAACTCATATGCACCAGGATCATTTTACCCATGATGCATACAAAGAGGCATACATAGAATATGGGGACTTCAAGGAGGTATTTCACCAGCTACAAGGCCAAACTCATATAGAACAAGATAACGAAAAGGTTGACTGTAATTTCTTGAATGGTTTACTATATGATCTCAACAAGATCTTTGTTCTTAAAGGTGAAAAACTGCAGCTTATTAGAGAGGATGACACCTCCAAGGTTGCAAGACATTTTGGTGTTGGGAAGACAATTTCCAACTTATAGAGGTAAGTGTATTGGCCCATAATGCAAGAATATGTAGTGTGATATATTAGAGGATGTATACTTTGTTATACCAACAAGCCCATCAACAGAAAGCAAGGTTTATACCATCCCTTAGATGTACCCACTCGACCTTGGGAAATAATTTCCATGGACTTTGTGGGAGGTTTACCAACAACTAGGAAGGGACATGACTATATATTTGGCGTAGTTGACAATTTCAGCAAAATGTGCATTTTCATGCCTTGTAAAAATACCAACAATGGACAAGAAGTAGAAAAAAAGTTATTTGAGAACGTATGGATGCAACTTGGGATACCAAGGAGCGTCATCTCATACATGGATAACAAATTTCTCAATGCATTTTAGACTATATTGTGGGGGAAGATGGATACTAATTTTAAGATGTCTACAACATTCCATCGACAGAAAAATGGGAAGACAAATGTATTCAAAAAGACTTTGGTGCGACTTTTGAGGGGTTACAATCAGAAGCATCTGAAGACATGGAATGAAAATATGATCTATATACAATACTATTATAACAGAGTAGTCCACAGTTCCACTGGTAAGTAACCTTTTGCAACTTTCTTTGGGTATTTTCCACCTTCACACATATATGTTGTATATGGAAAAAAGGAGGAGAGAGGGAGGACCTCACATGAGATGAATTACAAGTAGAAAAAATTCTTGAAAAGATTGGGTAGATGATCCAGATTATTTTCAGCACGAAATGAGATTGGAGATATAATAAATAAATGCATAGAGATATCACATATATTCAATAATATAATAGAAATGTATCAGAGATGCAACCACAAACACAGATATACAGTGATACAAGATTTCTATTAATGAAATAAATGTACAGAGACTGTAAAAATACAGAGTGAAAGACTCGCTAGAATGGTGGCAGCTTATCTCTCCGAAGAGATGTGATGGCTACTCGCATTCGTAAGAAGATGATTACAATGAGGCTATAAAGGCCTTTTTTACAATAAAAAGGAATTCCAAAAACCCTAGACATCCAAAAATCCTACCCTAGGAGATGAAGCGCCAAAAGTCATGTGGGCCCCGTTTGGGTAAGTGAGTACATCAACTTCCTGGGATTGTAACTTTTGCATACGATCTTTGAGTGATGAGATGTCCAGAAAATCCATTTTAGTATGGATGTATCTGTGTAGAGCCCCACAGTATTTCAGAACCAAATGTCATCCGGAGTCTTTGATACCCAGCTTGGTGCGAAAGGTATGGAAGTATTGGTGAACTTCAGAAATGCTTGGCCCCTCTCTTTCCATAGTGTGGTCCATCTCATGTATTGGTCCTCATAGTTTCCAACAAGGTAATACTGTTCCTTTACCGCATACACAAAAAAATACCAAGTGGGATCAACCCCATATATTTCGGACTCCTCTGTGGAACTTTGCTCCCAATAAGTTTCCCACAAATGTTTGACATGGGGAAGATATTTAAGGAGTGCGAAGGTGATCTTTTCTTTGTAGGAAAATTTGTGAACAAAGAAATAACCTTCTAGCAGATTTAACCATTTGTCTAGGGCTTTTGCATCTATATGTCCTTCAAATACAATAATATCAAGATTAAATTGTACCTTGAAAGGCGAGGTGCCTCCAAATTGGTCTCTTGATGAAGATGCACCTATTGCTATCGACAGACGTTGAATGATGTGGGAAACATTCTCCATCATTTCATCCCTCTGTCGCGTGAGAGCTTGCTCAAGCAACAGACTGATAGTATCGTCTGCTCCTTCATTTTTCTTTTCTTCCACCATTAAGGGTTTCTTGGGTGTGTGAGAGAAAGTGTCCTCGAGAGAGACAAGCTCGAGACCCAAATTGCTATACTCAGACCTCGTCGGGGACATGCACTGAAAAAAAAAATGATCGAGAACAACCTGCTCTGATACCAATGATCCGGATTATTTTCGGCACTAAATGAGATCAAAGATATAATAAAGAAATGCACAGAGATATCACATATATTCAATAATATAACAAAAATGTATCAGATATTCAACCATAAACACATATATGTAGTGATACACGATTTCTATTAATGAAATAAATGTATAGAGACTGTAAATATATAGAGTGAAAGACTCGCTAAAATGGTGGCAACTTATCTCTGAGAAGAGATTTGATGGCTACTCGCATTCGCAAGAAGATGATTACAATGAGGCTCTGAAGGCCTTTTTTACAATAAACAGGAATGCCAAAAACCCTAGACATCCAAAAATGTAACACCACTTTTTCGGTTAACAAACTTCGCGGAAATACAACACCCACTCTGGATTATAAAACAACATGCATTTAAGAAAATGAAATAGATTTAAACTCGGAGTAAGTCATATAAATTATTGCTATCATAATTTTAAGAATGGAACTAACCATAATTCATCTGCACAATAGAATACATGATAAAATATAAGCATCACATGCATGCAAAACATAACATTTAACATAAGTTGATACTTATCTTGAAACTAAGGTAATTCCACCAACCAGGTGCAGGCCTTCCATGAACCTCCCAGCCTTAGATCCCACTGCTCATCATCTTAGCAGTAGGTCACCCCGAAGCTGGGACTAAGTTCCACCCCAAGGCAAGGAATCCTAGGCTAGGCTGAGGTTACAGGGAAAACACACGGTCACAAGGAAGGAATTTTCTCCCAGGAACCACTCATGCTCACTGCCCACAGACTCTCCTTCCCCACATTCTTGTTCCACCCCAGGAGTATGCACCTTCTCTGTCACCTAGACAGTCCTTCGACTGCTAACCTCCCTTGCCTTGGGTTACTGCAACAAACCAGACTGGAAGTCTCCGAGCTCTATGGCATCTATAGGGTTCCTTCCAAGAATTCTCTCCTTCCTCTTTGCACTCTGTCACCTGGAGAGAGTCGCTCATAGGACAAGCAACCCGTTCTTCCAATTCAACCACCTCTCTCTCCTGGAGAGAGTGTTGCACAAACTGGCCAACAAGCCCCATGCATTTTAGCATTGTGTGGCCACAACAACCGATGGGAAAAMAAACATGGGCTTTCCAACAGGTTCAACAATGGCAGATGGACTCATGGATATGGCTTCGAACAAGACTCCACACCTAGGCTCGATACYCAAACAGAGGATGTTTCRGCTTTTCAGAATCAACACACAGGCTTYTGGATCAGTGGATGTATGAGGTATCTCTTGCAGAGGTCGGACGAGATGTCCCAATCAGAAAATTGGGAAAAATGGAGAAGAACCCCTCTCATGGCTCATCTTGGYYGTTTATTCRCATGCAACAGGGTTGACACTTGTCACCCTTGGAACTGCATGCGTTCCATCARCATGCATCCGCTTTGCACATTTTCCCCTTGCCAGGAACTTAGGATAAACAACATAAAATGCACATGTTCTTTGGAATAATAATAAAATATTATTCCCAAGGCTTAAGCCCCCTAGGCTTAACACTTAGCCCCTTTTCCCACCTTCCATCCCCTAATCCCTTTCCCTCTCTATGGATGCTCATTCCCCCATCACTCATTCATCGTGTCGACCTACACGTGGTGGTGTTTATATTTTATTAATGTGTTGCATACATATAAGTACAAAATTAGGTCCATGGCCTACAACCCTTATGCTCTCTCTTTGGCCTAATAATCACATAAGCCCATCGGCTTATAGAAAATTGGCTCACCAGCCTATAACACATATTTACAATTCATTTCATACATTAGACTTACAAAGGGCTTGGCCTTTGGGACACTACAATTCCCCTCCCCTTATTTATGCACTGTCCTCAGTGCAACCTTACACTGTCTCTGCAAGCTTTTTCAAAATTTTAAAAAAGATATGGGTACTCTGCCCGCATAACCTCTTCATGCTCCCATGTCGTGTCCTGAGGACCGTACCAGGTCCACTGGACCTTTACAAGCTCTATGGCTCGATTCCGTAGTTTTTTGCTTTTCCAGTCCAATATGCGCATAGGATGCACTTGCAGGACGCCTTCTCGGTTCCACCTGAATCACATTCCAATCGATAACATGATTATAATCAAGTATATATCTCTAAAGCAGTGAAACATGAAACACATTATGTACAGTCATAGATGCAGGTAATGCAAGCATGTATGCAACTGGCCCAATCCTTTCTAGGATCTCAAATGGCCCACAAAATCATGCTGCCAACTTGGCGCAACTTCCCAGCTTCAGAGAACTCCTGATAGTTTTTACTTTCATGAAAACATGATCACCCACTCTGAATTCTCTGTGGGTTCTGTTACTCTTAGTGTAACTTTTTTGCCTGTCCTAGGCAGCTTTTAGGTTATGTTTAATCCTTATCATTTGGTCTTCCATCTCTTTGAGCAGCTCAGGCCCAATCACTGCTCTGTCAGCTGGATTATCCCAGCTTACTGGTGTGTTGCACTTTCTTCCATAAAGTGCTTCAAATGGGCTCATCTTCAACAATGTATGATACCCATTATTGTAAGCGAATTCTACTAAATGCAGGTAGTCTTCCCACCTTGATGGTTTATCCATCACATACATTCTCAGTATGTCTTCTATTACTTTGTTCACCATTTTTGTCTAACCAACATACTCAGGATGATACATTGTACTAAAATTTAGATTCATTCTGAATTCCTTGAACAATCCTTTCCAGAAATTCAAGGTGAATTTCAGGTCCCTATCAGACACAATTGTCTTAGGAATTCCGTGCAAGCGTGCCACTTATTTTAAGAAGATATCAGCAATAAAATGGGTAGCGTGCCACTTCTGAGTGGTTTTCAGTGGAATAAAATGGGCAGCTTTTGTAATCTTGTCCACCACCACCATGACTGAATCATGTTGCTTGCTTGTTGTGGGCAATCCCGTGATAAAATCCATTGTCACCACTTCTCATTTCCACTCAGGAATGGGTAAAGGCTGCAGCAACCCTGCTGGGTGTCTATGCTCAGCCTTAACCTTCTGGCACTCCATACATCTGGCGATGTATTCAGTGATTTATTTCTTCATACCCAGCCAAAAATAATGGCTTTTGACTGCTGCCACAGTCTTTTGATATCCAAGATGTCCAACATAAGCCACGTTATGCATTTCTTTTAGAATTGCCAGCTTCAATTCTTGGACATTGGGTACATACACCATGTTTTTATATAGAAGTAAGCCATCAGTTCCCAAGGTGTAACTTTCCTGGGTCTGTGGTCTCTCACGCTGTTGTAGCTTTGCTACCCAACCTCTATACTACAAATCAACATTTGCAGCTTCCAAAATTATGTCCTTGATCTCAGTATTGTACATGCTAATGGCTGTAGCATGTAATTCATGCACTTTTCTGCTGAGTGCATCAACCACCTTATTTTCTTTCCCTTTGATATGCTTGATATCAAAGTCATATTCACACAGAAACTCCAACCATCTGGTTTTCCTGACATTTAAAGTCGGCTGATCAAATAAATACTTCAGACCATTGTGGTCTGTTCTTAGTTCGAGTCTCCTTCCCATGAGGTAATGTCTCCATTTCCTCAATGCGTGGACGAATGCTACCAGCTCTAATTCATGAGTGGCATAATTCATTTCATGCTCTTTCAGCTTTCGGGACTCATAACAAATTACAAATCCCTCTTGGCTGAGAACTCCTCCCAGTCCCTCCTTACATGCATCTGTGCACACCACAGAATTCATATTTGGATCTACAATCTTCAGGATTGGAGCGCTGGTTAGCAGTTGCTTCAATCGTTGGAAACTACTCTCACACTCTTCAGTCCACTGAAACTTCTTCTCCTTCCTTTGCAAGGAAGTGATAGTGTGAGCTATCTTTGAGAATTAGGCTATAAACTTTTTGTAGTAGCCTGCCAGACCCATAAAAGATCTAAATTTTGCCACATTCCTTGGGGCTGACCATTCTTGGATGGCCTCAACCTTTTCAGGATCCACAACGATCCCCTTTTCTGAAATAATATGTCCCAAGTAATGGATCTGCCTTTGATAAAATGAGCATTTCCTTAGCTTGGCGTATAGTTGGTGTTCTCTCAACACTTGTAACACCATTCTCAGGTGTTTCTCATGCTCTTCCTATGACTTGGAATACACCAAGATATCATCCAGGAAGACTATGACAAACTTTTCTAAATAGTCCCTGAATACACCATTCGTTAAGCACATGAAAACAACAGGTTCATTTGTCAGTCCAAACGGTACCACTGTGAATTCACAATGACCATACCTTGTTCTAAAGGCGGTCTTGCTAATGTCCTCATCATTTATTCTCACTTGGTGATATTCAGATCTGAGATCTATTTTTAAAAATATTTTCGTATCCTTCAACTGATAAAAAAGATCATCGATCCTTGGCAGAGGATATTGGTTCTTGACAGTTACCTTGTTCAATTGTTGAAAATCAATGCACAGCCTCAACATCCCATCTTTCTTCTTAACGAATAGGACTGGGGCTCCCCAAGGTGACATGCTAGGGAGAATGTATCCCTTCTTTAGTAGCTCTTCGAGCTGCAATTGCAACTCCTTTAACTCTGACGTACTCATTCTATAAGGAGCCTTTGAAACTGGAGCTACTCTAGGCATCAAATTTATAGAAAAATTGATGTCCCTCTTCGGAGGTAGTCCAGATACCTCCTGAAATACGTCCTTGAACTCTGTGAGTACCTTGTGGTCTTCCAAATTTGAGACTACATCACTGGATGCTTCTCCCACATGGGCTGCAAATAACTGACAGCCTTTCCTATAACACTTCTTCAGCTGCATGGCTGAGATTTCTCTAACAACCATGGCTCTGGGAATTCCTTGGAATGTTACCTGATTTCCCTCTTCATCCAGGCATGTGCACTTCTTGTTATGACAGTCCAGAAGGGCATGGTGCTGGTCCAACCAGTCCATCCCAATTAAGAAATCATAAGAGACTAAAGGCAGAATATTCAATTCAGCCTTAGTGCTCAATCCTTTCATGTCCATTGAACATGACATAACCAATTCAATGACCTTCATTTTGGTTCCTGTGGCTAACTGCACTAGCCAAGACTTTTCATGTTTTCTCCTTGATAAACACAAAATTTCCACCACCCTAGGATCTACATAACTATGGCTATCCCCTGAATCAATTAAAATAATAAGTGGTCGGTTGTTAATCATACCTTCCACTTCAATCATGTGCGATTGAAATTCTGCTTGTTTGTTGTCTAGGGCTGCGTAGATCCTTGGCATTATGTTGCCCATATCCTCCACTTTTTTAGCTTGCTGAACAGTTTGAACAGTTCTCGCTTTATCTTTTCTGTGGGGGCAGTCTCTGTACCTATGGTTTCCTTTACAACCCCAACACTCCATAGGTGGAAGTCTTGGCATTTTCTCACCCCCTTCAGCCTTCCTAGGCTCTCTAAATGATGGTTGTCCATGGGGACTATTTCTGAAAAAGGGAGGCTTGTTTCCCTTCTGCCTTTGCTCTTTCTTGAACTTCTTCTGATCATCCCAAGCCTTCCGAAAACTAGGCCTTTCTCTTTGCTGTTCATACAAGCATTTCGCCCTTCTTATCATTTCTTCCATGGTCTTAGTATCATCATACTAAATCTTATCACCGATGGAAGGTGGCATTCCACTCAGATACCTCTGAATCTTAACAGTCTCATCTTTGATGAATGGAACATATTTCAGCAGTTCCAATAAACTTCGTTCATACTCATCCATGGTCATGCTACCTAGCTTGAGTTCGAAGAACTCCTTCATCTTTCTGTCATAATATCTTTTGGTCAGGTATTTCTTTTTGAAATACCTCTTAAACTCCTTCCAGGTGATATATTTCTCTCTGATGTGCTACACTTGCACCAACTGATCCCACCACATGGATGCTTTTCCTTTTAGCCGATACATCACAATTCTTCCTTCTGAATGAGCGGAGTAGTTTTGCAATTGGAAATATTTCTTCATGCCAAGCAACCATGTTTTGACATATTCCTCCTTCTTATGTTCTCCATCAAACATTGGAGGCTTAATCTTGTTCATCTCCCCTTTCAATTCATCCTTTCCAGATTTTCGGTGTTTTTTGGTAGGGGACGGGCTTGACCTACTATGTGTTTCCTTGCCAGAATGCTTTGGGCAGAGACGGTAATGTCTGCTACCACTCCTCGTTTTCCTTCTCCTCTTAGGGGTTCTAACACTTCTTGATCTACTTGTGTCACTCTCTTTTTCCAATTTCTTTTCTATTCTTTCTAGGCTCCTCAACATTTTTAAGTTGAATTCACCCTGTCGATCCCTGATTTTCATGAGTTTTTGGCTATAAGCTCGGCGAGCCTCGGCATATTTCTACAATCTTTCAATGAGTTTCATCATATGTCCTTCCTTATCCATCTCTTTTTCGTGCCCATTCATACCTTCATACTCCTAGGTTGACATTCCTTCATACCCTTTCTTCCTCTGTTTCAGAGGCAATCTGCACCTCTTTCAATTCCATACTCGATGTCAGTTTTTGGCTGTCCTGACACTAGTTGAACTCTGCACACACGAAGTACAACCAACCGAAGTTTTTCAGGCCTTAACCCTTACAACATCACAATATTCATAAATCAACGTGAGTGAGAAAACGTTTTAACTTCACAAATTTTTTCGAGCTCTGACAGTTCTGCAATTTCGGGACTTCGGGACTTCTGTCTTTGGGGTTTTGGTCCACGAGGCTCTCACACTCTCTTTTGGGTTTCGGGTCTTCTGTACCTGGGATTTCATAATGCAGTGACTCCCAACTTCTTGTAACTACAATCCCCAAAATCTGATAAATGGTTTCTTGTACAGGATCCAACGATCCTCGACGAGTTGGGCTTAACGGTCCAAATCTTTTCATAATTTCATAAATCGGAAGTTCACGATGCAACGAATCCTAATCTTTGTAGACTCAATTCCCGAATTCCAAAAATTTGGTTTCCTTTCTCTCTGGGCCCACAACACAGCTATCGCCCTTAAAATATGCTATGGTTCTTTTGTCTCTGAAGACTTCAGGACTTCAGGACTTCGGGTTTTGGGATTTCGATTCTTGAGACTTTCAGACTCACTTTACTTCCCAACCCCCGACTTTCGAATTCCAATTTACTTTATCCTCCGGGCCCACAGCACAATTGTCGCCCTTCACCACAGTGGCATGTGGTACATTCAGGATGGTCCACATCACCTTATGTGACATCATCAGGTCCCACCACTCTCACCTGTCTTCTCGACTCACTAGCACGTGGTACACATTCATGCGCCCACTTCCATTCCAAGGAAAATCCCATGGTTCTCCTTGATCAGATCTACGATGCAGATATTTTCGGTGTTTCAGGGTTTCAGGCATCAGGAGTTCGTGCATCCCACATCTCGAACTTCCGTCTGTCGAAATCCTGAAATTACAGTTTACTCCTTCGTTGAATCGGATGGTCAACTCCCTTCCTACGATCTATGGTGTAGATCGTTTCAGGATTTTGGGTTTCGGGTTTCAGAGGTGTTCACCTTCCTCACTTCCCATCTCTCGACTTTGCGAAATTCGAAATTTTTTCGCGACTAACTCGAGCGCAACTCCACCAGATCTAATGGTCGAGCCTTCCTCCCAGATCTACAACGTATATCTTCTCAGTTTTTTGGGTTTTCGGGAGTTCGCATATTGCGATTCCCACGCTCCTGTGCAACTCCAAAGGGTTTTTAAACCCTGCACACATTTTCCTGATCCGACAATCACGAGGGTTTGCTACTTCCCTCCTGAACAGATCCTAAGGTTCCACCACTGCTGGTGTGGAGTCCTCTCTCCTTTTGGCCATATACCACACCCGCTACGGTTTCACAACACCGCTATACCTCATGAGCTTCAAGGCATGGTCAAGTAGCTCCTTGACACTCTGGACCATACCAAGGTCTAAAATTGGTCCTCCAGACACAATTTCTCTTCTCACCCTTGGTCCAAAGACCACTCCACTAGCCCATCTAGGCTCAGTGTTGAAACCTTGGCTCTGATACCAAACTGTAAAACCACTTTTTTGGTTAAAAAAACTTCGCGGAAATATAACACCCACTCTGGATTATAAAACAACATGCATTTAAGCAAATGAAACACATTTAAATTTAGAGTAAGTCATATAAATTATTGCTATCATAATTTTAAGAATGGAATTAACCATAATTCATCTGCACAACAGAATACATGATAAAATATAAGCATCACAGGAATGTAAAACATAACATTTAACATAAGCTGAGACTTATCTTGAAACTAAGGTAATTCCACCAACCAGGTGCAGGCCTTCCACGAACCTCCCAGCCTTAGACCACACTGCTCATCAGCTTAGTAGGTCACCCCCGAGCTGGGACTAAGCTCCACCCCAAGGCAAGGAATCCTAGGCTAGGCTGAGTTTACAGGGAAAACACACAGTCACGAGGAAGGAATTCTCTCCCAGGAACCACTCATGCTCACTGCCCAGAGACTCCACTTCCCCACATGCCTGTTCCACCCTAGGAGTATGCACGTTCTTTGTCACCTAGACA
This sequence comes from Picea engelmannii, assembly GCA_009831015.1. NCBI lineage: Eukaryota > Viridiplantae > Streptophyta > Pinopsida > Pinales > Pinaceae > Picea > Picea engelmannii. Next base: position 2,534,963 of record ML776845.1, read on the forward strand.
GTCCTTTGACTACTAACCTCCCTTTCCTTAGGTTACAGCAACAGACCAGACCGGAAGTATCCGAGCTCTGTGGCAACTATAGGGTTCCTTCTAGGAATTCTCTCCTTCCTCTGTGCACTCTCTCACCTAGAGAGAGTCGCTCACAGGCCAAGCAACATGTTCTTCCAATTCAACCACCTCTCTCTCCTAGAGAGAGTGTTACACAAACTGGCCAATAAGCCCCACGCAGTCTAGCACAGCGTGGCCACAACAGTCGACGGGAAAACAGACACGGGCTTTCCAACAGGTTCAGCAATGGCGGATGGACTCACAGATATGGCTTCAAACAAGACTCCACGCGTAGGCTCGATACTCAGACATAGGATGTTTCGTCTTTTCAGAATCAACACACGGGATTCTGGATCAGTGGATGTACGAGGTATCTCTTGCATAGGTTGGACGGGATGTCTCATTTAGAAAATCAGGAGAAATGGAGAAGAACCCCTCTCACGGCTCATCTTGGTCGTTTATTCGCATGCACCAGGGTTGACACTTGTCACCCTTGGAACTGCATGCATTCCATCATCATGCATCTGCTTTGCACGTTTTCCCTTTTCCAGGAACTTAGGATAAACAACATAAAATTCACATGTTCTTTGGAATAATAATAAAATATTATTCCCAAGGCTTAAGCCCCCTAGGCTTAACACTTAGCCCCTTCTCCCACCTTCCAGCCCCTTATTCCTTGCCCTCTCTATGGATGCTCAGTCCCCCATCACTCATTCATCATGTCGTCCTACACATGGCGGTGTTTATATTTTATCAATGCTCTGCATATGTATAAGTACAAAATCAGGTCCATGGCCTACAACTCTTAGGCTCTCTCTTTGGCCTAATAATCACATAAGCCCATCGACTTATACAAACTTGGCTCACTAGCCTATAACATATATTTACAATTCATTTCATACATCAGAATTACAAAGGGCTTGGCCTTGGGGACACTACAAAAAACCTAACCTTAGGAGATAAAGCGCCAAAATTCATGTGGGCCCCGTTTGGGTAAGTGAGTACATCAACTTCCCGAGGTCGTAACTTTTGCATACGATCTCCATTTTAGGCGTGTGATAGCTCGTTGGAAATTTATCGTCGAGGAGATTCATTTTGGGGTCTCAATCATACCTTTGACTATAATTGAGAACCTCGATCTCAAAAATCCTTCATTTAGGCCCTCAAAATCGCCTCGAAAGTTAAAACCTACTAAAAATAGTAAATTGCCAAAATTGCCAGAAAAATGTTTTGAGCTAGTCAGAAAAGGTGGGTGGCCACCAATATCCACCTGGATCAGTAGATCCATTTGCAATTACAAGAGATACTGAAGAAGTCATGAGAAAGGTACAAGGATAGACGTGAACAACATAGAACATAGAGAACATTTAGAGTGGGAGACATAGTATGGTTACAATTGAATAAGAAAAGGCTACAAGGTCATGGTAAGAAGATCAAGGCTTTGAGGTATGGTCCTTTTGAGGTATTGGAAAAAGTGGGACATAATTCCTACAGACTCAGTCTACCCCCATACATGCGCATTTAATTTATAGTGAATGTGGATAATCTTAAACTCTTAAGACTTCCATCCTAGATCAGGAGGAGAGCAGGTCTTACCTTCCATAGAGAACTTATAACCAAATGATCATGTAGTGTTAGAAGTGGACACAGGTTTGTAGAAGCAGTCCAGAACTACAAGATAAGGGCATCATGACCTTTGACATATTGGGTTGAAAGGACAACTTCCAATAAAGTAAAGTGGTACTCAAGGGAGAAGGTAGAAGAAAAGTTTCCTCACCTCATTTAGTAAATCGTTTAGGGAGAAAAATCCTCCCTAAATGAGGATTTATGATACATATTGAATCATTATATTACTTTTCGTCTATCTTAGTGCTTTTAGAGTGGAAAAATTGGAGGAATCAACTTGAAATGTCATTTTAGTGGTAGGTCTTGGTTTGGAAAATGGGGGTTTGAAACCTTGTGAGGAAATTTTGAGACATTAAACAATGTATTTTTGTGTTTTGGTGCCGAAAAATTGTTCCCACCCCCATGACGGTGTTCTACACTCTCAATCCTTTCCAACGATGCAGATTGTACGTCAATCAGAATTCATATGCAAAATTCATGCCTTCCACAAGTTGACCTATTGTGTTGACCACCACGATATGAGAGGATGCCACATCATCCCCCATTATTCATGCACATGGGGATAGACACAAGAGGAATTTCAAGAAGATACTATAGGGTTCAAAACCTACCAAAATTGATGGTTGAAGAAGTCAAAAACCTACCCCTAGATGGCTACAGGGCTATGTTAAATACCAGGCCACTAGGAGGAGAAAGGGTTCCATTCGATACTGATGCAATCGAACTTCTGGGCTATATTATTACCAAAAAGGAATCAGAATGGCTCATGGAATCTTACAGACCCCTGGAGTTTTTTCTTACCACAAGCCCTTTGCCCTGAATGTGCGAACCTTCAAGATTCGTGATGGTCCTCCCTCTTCTCTAACTTCGATGGCCATAGTTAATTCTCATGAAATCAGACGACCAGAATGGCTCTTCTCTCTCGAGGATATACAACTTGTGTTAGATCCAAAACACCTAGTTTGATGGTCCTCTAGGATGTGGGACTTATCACCTCCAAACAACAACTCAAATATCTCGAATGGTCGAATCTCCAAAGTTCGAATGACTCAAAGATCAGACTGCTCAAACTTGATCTCTAGGTCTTTGGCTGGGGCTAGTTTGGCACGATCAACAGCCTACAGGGATTCGAGACCCAAACCAACCAACTACAATCCTTGTGCTCCACCTTGGAACTTTGTGATTCTATCTCTTCTATGTTTTATCACTTCTACAAAGTGATCTCCGATGGACACTTGTGCTTCACTCCTGAGCTTTAAATTTTAGAAAGTATGTCTTGCACACTCGTTTCACTAAATCTCCATAGATTTGACCCTTATAAATGTTGGTGTCTGCAAACCTTACGTGGCATTTCCGTGCACTCTTTGCGTTTTGACTTACATAAGAGAAACAATTGAAACTTAACAAATTTCACAAGTTCACACACAAAACACTCATACGCAGAAATGCAGAAAACACAGCTTCTATTGAGTTTTAGGGAAACCAAGCAAGCTTACAGTCTCTTCTCCCTCATGAATTGAGAGTATTTCTATTCTCTTCTAAAAATTTATCTTACACCATAGATCACAATGTTTTATATGTATCACACACTTCTCAATCCTTCTTCTCTAGATAATTTCGATTCTTTAACATCTCATTAAATTTATTCCTATAACTAAATATATTACAATAAATGTACATTTACAAATTTATATATGGGTATATACTTAAAGAGTTGTTCCTTCTACATCCATTAAAGACAATTACAACCTTCCTAACATATATTCAATGTTTCTAATCTCTTGAGATCAGGATATATTTAATTACAACATCATTCAAAATAAATGTCGCACCTTCCTCGGAATTCAAAATGGTTCTTTGCGTGCTAAGTGGATATGTTGAGTCATTCCATGTTGTCTTATCAGTTGTCATTGATGATGCTCCTACATCACACTCCCCTGGAGAAAATAATCATGGGATCCTGTCCATGAGCTCCTCAATTCTTTTTCTATGTTATTGAATTTCTGCTTTAGTCAACCAACTTGCATATTTTGCTAGACTATCATTCCTTTTGACCAAGTATTTGTGATATGCTTTCCTCCTGGTGATTTTAGCAATCCTCTGATCCAAAATATTTTATATCTTTAGCTTTCCTACAGTGGGAATCTATTGCATCCGACGGACCTCTTCTTGACCATTTTCTTCTTCTTCCCCATCCCATCTATAAGGATATAAGCTTTCTACATTAAATATTGGTGAAATGCCAATGTCCTTTGGCAGCTCGGTTTCATAAGAATTTACAGAAAATTTCGTAAGGATTTTACAAGGCCCTATCTTTCTCAACTTGGATCTATTATATTTCCCTCGTGGGAATATTTCCTTCCTTAGATGTGCCAGAATTTGATCTCCAACTTCGAAAATTACTTCTTTCCTTTTCTGGTCTTCTTTGTCTCTGTATTTTTGGTTGTTGCACTGTAGTTGGATTTTGATTCGTTCATGCAATTTATGCATCTTTGTAGCAAAGTCTTATGCTCCTGCGGTTCAAAATTTATCTTGTCTTGAGTCTCTTAACTCAAAAATTCCCCTTGGGTGCAATACATATACTATACAAAATGGGCTCTTACCAATACTCATGTTTCGTGAATCATTATATTCAAATTCCGCGTGAAGAAAAACTTGATCCCATTGACATTTCATGTTCTGTCACCAAACTTCTTAGCCAATTTCCCAAGATTTTATTCACTACCTCACTCTATCCATATTTCATAGGGTGATATGTTGAACTAAAGAAAATATTAGTTCCCAGCTTCTTCCATAAAGTCCTCCAAAAATGTCCTACAAATTTTGTGTCTCTGTCTGAAATTATGCTCCTAGGAAATCCATGCAACCTCACAATCTCCTTGAAAAATAAATTTTCTACATGGGTGTCATCATTGGTCTTGTGACAGGGTATAAAATGTGTCATTTTTGAAAACCTGTCAAATACTATGAAAATTGAATCATTTCCCCTCTGGGTTCTTGGTAATCCCATAACACAATACATACTTATAACATCCAATGGCATGTTTGGAATAGGAGATGGTTGATACAGTCGTGTGTTTTGTTGTTTCCCTTCAGTATATTGAGAATTTTTTCATTTGTTCATAAACATATTCACGTCACATCTCATGCATGGCCAGTAATAAGAAGAACTCAACTGTGCATATGTCTTGTCATGGGAAAAATGTCTAGCTAATCCTCCACTATGCTTCTCCTTCAATAAATTATCCCTCATTGAACATTTTGGAATACAAAATTGACTCCCTCTGGAGACCAATGCTTCATCGATCAGGTACTCTATCCATGGAATTATATCCCCTATCAAAGGATTTTACAAGCCTCATAAGCCTCCTTGAAATATGGGTCTTCCTGGTACATTCCCTTGAGGTGCTCGAACCCAAAAGTCTGCACTTGAAATTCCTGGAAGATCAAATATCTCCTACTCAAAGAATCTACAATTTTTTTAGCACTCCCACTAATATTCTTAATGACAAAAGTAAAATTCTGCATGAATGCTACCCATTTTGCATGTCTCTAATTCGACTTCTTCTATTTGGTTATAAACTGCAAAGTGTGATTGTCAATATACACAATAAAGTCTTTTGGAATAAGATAATTCCTCCACTTTTTCAAAACTTGAATTATAGTATAAAATTCCTTACGATAAGTCTAATACCTCTTCTTATCATCATTCAACTTCTCACTGAAATAAGAAATAGGCTTATCATCCTGACTTAAAACTACATCGATGTCCACTCTACTTGCATCACACTTGACCTGAAAATTTTTCCTAAAGTATGGAAAAATTAAGATGGGTGTTTTTGTTTTCTTCTCCTTTAACAGTCTAAATCCATTCTCAACTTATTTTTTCTAATCAAAGGATCCATGTTCTTTCTTTATAGTATCCACTATGTGTGCACAAGTACTATTGAAATTTATGATGAAATTTCTGTAAAAATTTGCTAACCCATGAAAACTGCTTACCTCAAAAACACTTCTCAGAGAAGGCCACTCATTTATAGCTCTCACCTTATCTAGATCCATCTTCAATCCATTTGAAGAAATCACAAACCCCAAATACACAAGTTTTGTCTTCATAAAAGAACATTTCTTCAAATTTATCAACAACTTCTATTGTTGTAATCTCATCAAATTCATCCTCAAGTGTCTCAAATGCTCCTCCTTAGTCTTACTATACACCAGTATATGATCCAAATAAAAAATTACAAAATTTCCAATAAAATATTGAATCACTTCATTCATCAATAACATGAATGTACTTGGAACATTGGTTAAACCAAATGGCATAAGAAGCCACTCATACAGCCCTTCATTTTCTTTGAATGTTGTTTTCATTCATCTCCTCCTCTCATATTTATTTGATGATAACCAATTTTCAAATATATATTAGAAAAATAGTTGTCTCCACTCAAACAATCCATCAAATCATCCATTCAGGGTAAAGGGAATCTATACCTAATGGTTATTTTGTTAATATATTTGGAATCCGTGCACATTCTCCAACCACCATCCTTTTTTGGACTCAACACAATTGGTACTGCACATGGGCTCAGACATTCTCTGATCAACCCTTTTGTTATCAGACTAATCGGTAGGTGTGGACACTAACAGATCTCCCTAGATCCACCTGGATCTAGAACAAAACAAGACATGACATGAGTCTTTCCCTAAGTTATGACCATTGAATTAACTAGTAGGAAGGAACAAGTAACATGCCTTTATATCGCTTCCTAGGGTCTCTATTGCTCCCGCTTCGCTCCGGTGCTCTCATGAGGTCAAGAACAAGACAACACAAACCAACCAAAGTGAAGATAGCACAATATATTCAATCGTCAACTTATGTGTATGATCAAGGAGTTACACAATAAAGTGAGAATAACTTTATGGGAAAAGGACATGCCACTGTATCATATTAATGGAAAGTAGAAGATTACAACCTGATCGC
>ML776845.1:2544061-2554149 GCA_009831015.1 Picea engelmannii
GAAGAAGACAATTCCATTGCCAGAAATCATCCGCCCACTATTGCCACTTTGGGAAACTGTGGTCTTCTGAAGTACTTTCGTATCCCGGGCATGAGGCCCCAAGTCAGGTTATTAGAGTACCTCGTGCATATGTTGTATCCCGAGTAGCAAGTATTTCATGTAGGGGTCCACACATTATCCTTGGACATTGAGGACATTTACTTCTTGATAGAACTATCACGGCGTGGGTACCATGTGATCCTGACTGGTAGTAGAGGTGGTGGGATGCCCATGAGTGAGTACTGTCGCTTACACTGTGTTCCCGAGGTAGAGAGGAAAAAAAGGAAAGTAGTTATTTGGGGAGTATGGGATTTGACCCTCCGTACTCTCTTTTTCACCATTGCTCGGATGGTTGGGAGCTCCACTCCTCACATGGTACTCCAGAGTTACTTTTAGTATGCCATAGAGTGTACTGAACCTCGATTTTTTAATTGGGCAGATGTTGTGCTTTATAGCATGAAAAGGCAATTGACCAAAAGTAGACGAGGAGACCTGAAGCAATTCAGGTACGAATATTTGTTGGTGTCCTTCTTTCTCGAGAGGGTTCCATTACTGAGGCTGTAGGTTGATTGGAATTTACCGGCTCCAACAGATCCAAGAATGCTGAGATGGTGTCAGCTCATGGCCCGGCACATAGCTGGACCAATTATCAGATATGATGATACCTTCTTTGAGTGGTTCCGACCACAAATTTTGATGGTCGACGATTATGCTTATGCCGGGTTAGATTTCTGAGAAGATCTAGACTTGGTCCTGCCCAAGGGTGCTCAGTGGGGGGAATTTGGTAAGAAGTAAACATTTTTTCCTTTTTAAATGTTTTTTGTGAATTTTATCATATGCAAATGTTTTTTATATGTTCGTCCAAAGACTAAATACAAAATTCATTTTTTGATGACACAGATGTGGGACCTTACCGACCCCCTAGTTTTTCTCCTATTCAGCGGCGAGGAGAGGTGGCGCCAGTACCACAATGGAACGCCGAGGATTATGAAGCAGTGGAACAAAACCTAGAGGGATTGACAACAGATATTCCAAACATGCCTCTAGGAGAGGTTCCATGATGCTATCAGCGTCATACTGTAGGAGTGTCAGAGTCCATTGGTCGACTGCTCTGTAGGGTTTCTCGGACAGTCGTGTGTTACCATGAAAGTCATCCATGACGTCACTTTGTAGAATCTATGAGCTTCAGTCTTTGACATTTTGGTCCTCAGACATAACTTTTTGTAAAAAACTCTTTTGATTATTATATATACAGACGGCTTTTACCGGTTTATCTTGTGTTATGTGAAAATTGATGTGATTGATTTATAAATGATTCAAATGTCTGTCTAATACATATTTATCCAATGCATCAGTTAATGTATTTAGACATCTAGGAATATGTTGATATTCAATATAATAAAAATAACGTTCCAAGAGGCGAATCCGCAATTACACCCATAACAAAGTAGGACTTCGAATAGTATAGACATTACTTAACTGTAGTACTACAAGCTGCGAATCGAGTCACACAACCAAACGAAGGATTCTGAGTGAGATAGCATCAATCAATAATTCAATAACAGTGCTATACTCTGCAATATTGTTGGTCGCATGACTGAGACACACATCTCGTAAAGAGACAACTTCGTTTGTAGGCGCATAAATTTCTGATGCAGCGGAAGCAAGGTTCTAAGTACTATGGCTAGCGCCATCAGCGAAACCAATGTAGGGTAGCGAAGAATTTGACATCTGGAAATCAAACACAATGTTACATAAGGGCAGAGACCAGATAACGACAAAATCAAGCTACATTAACACACAAGAAGTATGATATAATAAAAATACAAGTACTCGTGCACATGTGATCTTATGCATAGTAATTCTTCAACTACAACCCATTTCTGGGTTCACTTAAAGGGATACCATCGTAATCTAGTAACTCATAAGCTCCTTTTTCCAAAACTTGTCGAACGATATAAGGACCTCACCACATGGCTTTGAATTTTCCAGCTCCTAGCACATCTCAATCTTGTTCATAGAGGAGAACGAGATCTCCTTCAGAGAAAACGTGAGGCTTGACATGTTTGTCGTATTGGGCCTTGACACGTTTTTTCTGAGTTTCTATGACTAGGGTAGCATCGTGTTGAGTTTCATCGAATCGCATAACATACAATAGATGTTCTTCTTCATCATAAGTGTTTGGTAGGAGTTCAACAACTAGTTTTAAAGAGGGTATCTCGCATTCAATTGGGAGAATGGCTTCCAAACCATAGACTAACCGGAAAGGTGTAAACCCACTAGCGGACTTGACGGATGTCCAGTAAGCCCACAATGCTGAAAACAACATTGTGTGCCAACTTGTTTTGTGAATCCCTATCATTCATCGGAGCATAGTTATAAGAACTTTGTTAATTGCTTCGACTTGGCCGTTGGCTTGTGGGTAATAAGGCATTGAGTTTTCATGGCAAAGACCCAACTTTTCAGTAAGTTCGGACATCATGAAGTTTCGAAAGTGGCTACCGTGATCAGTGACGATAGCCTGAGGGACACCAAAATGAGCTATGATGTGATTAAAAATGAATAATGTTGTGGTCTTTCCAGTGTTGTCAAATGTCGACATCGCCTTGGCCCATTTCGTAAAGTAATCGACGGCTACAATAATGTATCCATGCCCCCCGGTCGAGTGAGGGTGACATGTCATGAAATCGATGCCTCATTTCGCAAAGGGACCAATGGAGACCACAGGGTGAAGAGGAGAGGGATGTGACCGTATCTTGTTATTATAGGTCTGGCAAGCATGACATTTTTGAACGACAATTATGTAGTTGTTAAATAAAGAAGGCCAAAAATACCCTACTCGTAAGATCTTCTGGGCAGTAGAATACCCAGACATATGACCACCATAGGCTCCAGAATGGAAGTCATTTAGAGCTCTCTCGGCCTCATCGAATGTGAGGCAGTGTCAAAAAATGGAGTCAATCCCCTGATGATAAAGAGTATCCCTGAGGATAATATATTGACAAGCTTGGTATCGTATTCGACATCGGTCAGTACTGGAAAAAGTTGGCCAGAAAGTCTGGGTTTCGAGATATATAATGATATCACCATACCAAAGATCATCAGTGTTTATGAGGAAAAGAGATTCATCGGGTAATGAATCAGCTGCTACATTTTCCATTTCAGAATAGGGAAAGTCGCATATCAACTCAACAAACACTGAGGACTTCTTAGACTTGGCGTGTTCAAATTCCAATTCAAACTCTTGGCTTATCACAATCCATTTGGATTATTTTCCCCCTAGAAATTGATGGGTGAGAATGTGTTGCATAGGGTTGCAGTTAGAAATCACTGTAGTCTTGCGCGAGAGGATATAGTGCCGAAAGCGTTGGACGGCTTGGACGGCTGCCAAGGCCAGTTTTTTGACATGTAAATACTTGATTTCGGTAGGTGTTAGACTTCGACTCAAGTTGTAGATAACATGCTCGTTGTTAGCATCATCCTCTTGGACGAGAACCATACCAATGGTGTAATCCAAGGCAGCAAGGTAAAGGAAATAATTGCGACTGTAGTCGGGGGGAAAGAGAAGCGGAGCACGCATTAGAGAAAATTTCAAATCTTAAAAAGCGTTGTTGTAAATGGTATCCCAGACGAACTCAGACCCCTATTTTAGTAACCGTGTAAATACATGAGTTATCTCGGCATAATTTGGAATAAAACGATGAAGAAAGTTTGCTTTCCCTTGCAAACTTTGTAACTAGCGAAGTGTAGAAGGAGGAGGGAGATTAAGGATCGCCTCAACCTTTAAAGGATCCACCCGGATCCCTTGACATGAAATGATAAAACCTAGAAGGTGGCCGGATTCCACGCAGAAAAAACACTTATGAGGATTCAAACGTATACGGTAAAACCGACAGTGGACGAAAATGGCTCGGAGGTGGGTTGGATGATCGACTCGGTGCATTGAGTGAGCAGGTGAATCGTCCAGATATGGCTGAACGATGTTCTTGATATCATGGAAGGCATAAGACATAGCACGTTGAAAAGTTGCGCCAGCGTTCTTGAGACCGAAAGGGATTTTTCGATAGGCAAAAGTACCCCAAGGACAAATAAAAGTAGTCTTATGTTGATCCTCGGGAACAATGTTGGTTTGATTATACCCAGAGAAACCATCCATCAGAGAGAATATTTCACTTCTGGCGCAATCGTCGACAATCTGATCGACGAAGGGGGTAGGAAAGTTGTCTTTGGGACAAGCTTTGTTGATATCCCTATAATCAACACATACATGAATTGTACATTGTTTCTTGTCAATCGGGACAAGATTGGAAACCCAGCCAGTAAAGGCCAGCGGGTAAATAACGCCAGCTTTGAGAAGTTTCTCGACTTCAAGCTTGATAGCAGCCTCTTTACGTGGGTGAACGGGAAGAAGGCGTTTCCTGACGGGTTTAGCATCACGGTATGTCTTGATCTCATGTATCACAATGTCGGGGTCGATACCTAGCATTTCTTCATAGCTCCAGGCGAATATGTCACGAAACTCTTTGAAAAGTGACGTGTAGGTGGCAATTTCGTCAGGGGAAAACAAATCTCCAATGTGCACATTTTCGACAACTCCAAGTTTGATGGATATGTCGATGGGAATAGTGGGTGAGATATTGCTTAAGTTCCATTCAGAAAACACATCATGCGTGGACTCGGGAATGGTGGAGATGACGACAACGGTCGACGGGGTCAAGATCCATTGGTAGTTCTCAATGGTATGTTGCTCCAGGAAAAGGATGGAGCGATGATGTCCATCATCCCAAGGGGTGTCCTCCATGACAGACATGATCATCTTTTCTGTGGGAAAAATGACATGGAAAGGATCTGGAGATAACTAACCAAGAGAAGGGGTAGAAGGGGTTGCCGATTGAATGGCCTGATAGGCAGATTCGACCGGACTTAACATGATTTTGTCGTCGTAACGAAGATTATCTCCAGGGTCAGGTAATATCCATGGGTCGTGAGACACAGGAATTTCATGAATCGAGGTAGAGATCATGTTGATGGAAGCAACGAACGAGCGGGGAACATCGGGCGGTGGAATGGGGAAAGTACCCATTAACGAAGAGTCTTTGAGAAGACCTACATCGATGTTCTCATAACCCAGTGGGGTTTTAACAATGAACGGTACGTTGCCAATATGGGTGTCGTAGTTAATTAAGGCCAATTGGTCGATGGTGACTACCTTCCCTTGATGTGGGAAACATACCACATGAAAAAGGGTCGACACAACTGCGCGCATGGAATCGATCCAGCTGCGGCCAAGTAGAAGATTGTAATCGAGGGGAGCGTGAAAGACTTCCACTTCGACTTGGACCATTTTTCCTTTTAACATGATGGGAAATGAAGGAAGGACACCGTAGGGCTTAAAACCAGATTCATTGAAGGATTTTAGAGTATTCTGGGATTCGTTCAAAGGGGGAGAGCTAATGGCTTTCCAACAAGTAAGAGACATGACACACGTCAAGGCACCATCGTCGATAATGGTTCGAAAAATGTTTTTGTCAGAGACAATCACTTGGATCTGGAACGCGAGTTGAGGGGGTAACCTTGGAATGTGATCTTCCAAATAAAAAATTATTAAATTCATATCCGTCGGGTTGATTCCACCGATAGCTTTCAACATTGCCTTCCGTTGTGTGGGACAACTTTGAAGGACTTCGAGGGCTGACATCGCAGAAGGTGCTTGGGTCAGATCTTCAACAATGTTGTAGTTCTGGGTGGCACGAGCATGAGGATTGAAAGCCTATTTTCAAACGACGCCCTTTGGAGGGGGTCGAAGAACTGTGTCGAGGCTCGATCGTTCGAGATGAAGAGGAACGTTGGTAGGTGGAGTCGCAGGAGAGGGTTGTACCAATGAAGGAGGTAAGTCATCAACCTTCTCTTTAGAGGGAGAATAATATTTGGTTCGAGTGGTGAGTGCAATGTCGTTTTTATTTGAATCGCCAATACACATCAATACATAAGATGTATTAGAAGATGAGGATTAGTCATGAATGACCAACTGAGACTATTGTTGAGACGGGAAGGGTTGGGACAAAATGACTGGAGCAAGTGGTTTTGGGGTTCCTTGAAGGAGCTTAGTGACCTCGGCACGTCGTGGAAAATACTTCGTGTAGTGATCATCACCACAGATAAGAAAATAGTATCGAGGTTTGTGCTTATCCCGATCATCAACAGGGGTAGTTTTGGTTTGCTCTGCTTGAGAAGTATTTTTTTCCTCCTTATTCCTACCTCTTCCCCTTTTGGATTTGTTTTTATCGGTTGGGGTAGATTGAACTGCATTTACCTCAAAAGTCTTTCCGGTGGGAGGGCCAGGAGACAGAGCATTTTGAACATTAGAAGAAGCAGGTTTGGGGTTGCTGCTTGAGGTGGAATGTGGTTGGGCATGGAAAGTACCAATCACACCATTAGCTGCATGAGAAGTAGTTGGAGTAGTTGAAGTGGCGGAAGTGGAAGGAAGAGGTAAGTCAGGTAGTAAGTCATAAAGAGTACTTGTTTGCGAGTAAATGCGATCAAGATATTGAGCACGACTTATGGCCTGCTCTTCCATGACTACGCCACCCATGGCGATGTCACAACCAATGTCGTTCACAAATGATTTTGTGAACCACTCTGCCAGCAAATGATCGGGGAGCTCGAGTTTAATGAGACGACGTCTTCGTCGCCACTCATGAATGTGATTGGAGATATGAGTGCCTTTATTTTGTTTGAAAGAACTCAAAATCTCGGTCCCCGTTTCATAACGGATCAGAAACTAGTAGTGGGTGAGAAAAGCCATAGCTAGGGTGTTGATGTCAGCGAAGAAACCTCGTGGTAATTCAATATACCACTTCGTAGCAGAACATGTGAGCATTCGTTGAAAAAGACGTAAACGGATGGAGTCATCCATCAACAAGTTGGATGAGCACCAGAGGTGAAAAGTCATGACGTGATTGTTATCGGACTAATCGGTAGGTGAGGACACTAACAGATATCCCTAGATCCACCTAGATCTAGAACAAAACAGGATAGGACGTGACTCTTTCCCTAAGTTATGACCATTGAATTAACTAGTAGGAAGGAGCAAGTAACATACCTTTATATCGCTTCCTAGGGTCTCTGTTTCTCTTGCTTCACTCCGGTGCTCTCGTGAGGTCAAGACCAAGACAACACAAACCAACCAAAGTGAAGATAGAAAAATATATTCAATCGTCAACTTATGTGTATGATCAAGGAGTTACACAATAAAGTGAGAATAGCTTTATGGGAAAAGAACATGCCACTGTATCATATTAATGGAAAGTAAAAGATTACAACCTGATCACCTTGATGTCGCAAGCTTCCTTTCGGTGGCACCTGGCTCCAACACACACACTTTCTCAATCCTTGTATGAAGAAGATCAAATCCTCTTGATAGACTTGCTAGAGTCTCCAAGCTACTGTTCAGGCTAGGTCCTTCACACAATTCCTTCACCGATTCTCCAATGAATCTCGCTTAACCTTTTCCATGAGAGTTCCATCAATATATAGGAAAGAATGAGATGGTTACTTGGATAAGAATGATCCCACAATATCAGGGAATCCAGTAAAAGGATAACCATTCAAATGCCAACCCATTCCTCTAGAAGATACCCTTCTAGAAACATCAAGACTTCACCATTTTCCAAGCTTTAGAGCAATTTTTCACCCTAGCTATGTAACACAATGCGATAAGTTCACACCCTAGCTTAAGGCAGCCTATGAGAATGGGTCATTCTCGCACCCTAGTATATTAGCAACTTGCGAACTGTCTTCAAAAGTATGTTTTCTGAGAAGAGATGAATGTCTCTTTTCTCTGGAGAAAGTTCTTATGAGGAGCCTGACTACACCATCATCAATACACCATCAGGATGACCAAAATCATGGGTAACACCTTTCTCCAAGAACTCTTGGACCTACTTCCTGACCTCTTCATTCTCCTATGGGGTCAATCTATATGCTACCTTTTTTGGCAAACTTGCACTCAGAATAAGGGAAATATGATGACTAATACTTCTGATGGGAGGTAAAGTATTAGGCAACTCATCCACCACAATGTCAACGAACTCATCCAATAATTCTTGAATTTCAACAGGAAAATTGTTCATAGAAGTATTTCTAAGAATAGCTCTCGTCTTACCAATAAAAAAAAATTGCATCTCATGTTCCTTCTTAACTTCCTTCAATAGCTCCTTCCCTCTCATGAGAATTATACTGATGCAGGAGCATCTCTCCATGCCAGTCATCCATCCAGCCAGCCCACGTCAATGCATGCATTCAAGGAAGAAGAGGCGCAACCTCATTTTATATTCGAAATTGAATGTAATTAAATGTTGTAGGTTGTTGAGCCATGGGGCCATGCTTTTCACAGGCTGTAGTGTAGGTAGGCCTTTAATGTTTGAAGGGTGATATCTAGATCCAATTCTAGACTAAATATCCCATTCATTATAGATTGAATAGGGTAGGTGAGTTTGGAGGGAAGAGCTCGAAGAGCCCCCTCATGTAAAAGATCTTTTGATTTTCTTTGAGTTGTAGAGAAGAGAGGCAAGTCATAGAGAGGAGCATAGAGAATCTGCGTGAGAATAGCGGATAGAGGGAGAGAGATGAGACCTTGTTACAGGCCGTGCTCAAGAACACCCTTGTAAAAAGAGGCATTTTATTAATACAAACAGAAGCAGTTTTTCCTGCAAGTATTTTTGTGTTGAATGAATGTCTTTTAAGTGTTCATATTTATGTTGTAGATTTATGCTATAGGTTTGCATTTGCAAGGAATTGTTTGATTTTCAGGTTAAGGATTTCTTTGTGGTTTCATGCTAGGAGGCCATGACAAGGTGTTGCAGACTCTGAATACCAGTGCATAGAGTGCATTTTTGAATTCTGTGGATTCAGACAAAGACGTGCAGGAGGGCACAATAGCTGAAGTCATTAACTCAGGGAAGACCTTTGAAGTTGTTGAATACCTTAGGAGGCAAGGCTATGTAGGGAGGACACATTGAAGACAGAATCTTTGAGGAGTTCTGTAGAGATCTCCTCGAAGGGCATTGAGCAGGTGCAAAGAGTGCACAGAGGAACTCTGTTGTGAGTTCATAGAGAAACATAATCTCTGAGGAGTTCTGTAGAGGCTCTACCAGGAGGGCATTGAGCATATGCACAGGTTGCATTGAATAAGAAATCTACCGTGAGTTCAATAAAATTCAGAATCACTGAGGATTCTAGACACTCTTCCAGTAGGGCATTGAGTAGGTGCCAGAGAGCACAGGAAGAACTCTTTGAGTTTTGAATTTGGAGAAGAGTCCAAGGAGAAGGATCTTCACAGGGTTGTTGAACACCCTGCAGACTCAACAATAGAGTTTCTTGAGCTAAGGATTTCCAGGAGGGCATCAGATTCTCCATCTGAGGGAGAAGGGGGGAAAGGATTGAGTTCCTTAGAGGTCTCGGCAAAGAGAAATCTTAGGACGGATAACACTTATGTGTGCGAAGACTCTGCAGGAGCGCAGAAGTCAAGGAATCACTGGAGGATTCGAAAGGATGAAGCTCAGGAGGGTGAGTGCTTTTACACACAGAGGTTGCAAGAGATCGCAGCAATGGAGAAAAGGTCAAGGCCTTTAGTACTTAGAAAATCTTCCAAGTATTGGAAGAAAGCACCTGTTCAAAAGGAGGCACAACAGTCGTCATATCAAGCTAAGAAAGAGATCTAGACCGTTGGTTTTCCACGTCCAGGGACTAGCAGGAGAGTGCACAGAGCGGGGAAGATCTTGAGTCATTAGATCTCACATATATCGCCGACAACTATTGGATCGGTAGGATGTTGCGTGTGGTTTAATCCTCAAGTGTTGTTAAGGTCCTAACCCGCACATAGGTAGATTAATGTATTCGGATGTAATAAAGGTCAATATTAATAAAACCTTTCAATAAAATAGAATAAGGCGGATGTAAGAAGACCTAATAGAAGCTTTCGCTTCTAGAAGGATATTCCTCTAGATGCTTCTTTTTAGTATAAATAGGAGTCGAGGGTATGAGAACCC
>ML776846.1:28896-42328 GCA_009831015.1 Picea engelmannii
TTCTATTTTTGTTCCTATGCTCATAGTTTCATTTAGTTTTTGTTTAATTCTTGTTAATAGCTTTATTGTTTTCTTTCTAACCTTTTACACCACAACTTTCATGCCTAGCAGAGCCCAACTGGGCATGTAAGCACTCACTTTTTGCTCACACAATGACGAAAAGAGTGCAAACAGTAGGATCTTTTAATGACTTATGGTTGAGTTTTAATTTTGCATGCGTTAATTAACCATTTGAAAAAACTTAGTGAAAGAATGAGAAAAGAAGAGGAATTATAACAGCCATATACACATATGTAGATCTGAAATGAAAATATAGACAGCAAACCATAACACGCAGATTGATAACGGAGTTCGGCACAACTTTGCCTACGTCTCCGAGCCTTTGTCTCTGTGGGGGAGGCTTATTCATTTATGTTCAAATGCTCAAAAGTACATCAATGCAATGCAAAATGGCTACAAGACTGATCTGGTCATGTTCTCCCAGATCTCTAGAACCCTGCAAAGAAAACGACATGCAAAACGGATGTCCAGAGCTCCCAGAAATGATCCGACAACATCTCCTTCTCAAAAGCTTCTCTGCATCAAAATGGCTTTGGCTTGGCTTTTCTTCAGCATAACTCTGCTCTGACTTCTCTCCCATGGCCTCAAATAGGCCTGGTTTATATAGCCTTGAAGTTGGTTTCTTAGCTCCAACTTCCTCCAAGAATTTGGCCTCCAAAAATGCTTAATATCCCCCAAAAATGGAGGGAATCAACCAAAAATAGGCATAATTAACAATAAAAAAACAAAATATTGTTATAAAAACCCACTTTTATATAATTTATTGGGCACTAGCCCCCTGATTCTCGTGCGCGCCCTTGATGCTCGGTCATATGGTCTAAATATAGCCAAGAGCTAGCCCGTAGGCTAAGCGTTGGCCCCCTTATTCCGCTGGCTCTCGGTATTGTTGGCGCATACATAGGCCCACGGGGACAATAATTATAACAACCCCGTGCATGTATTAAGAACTCCGCTCTCGATCACGGTCAAGTGGTTACATGTATGCTGAGGGTTCGGGCTAAGCCCCGACCCTTTGCCTCGTTGATTAAACATTACAATCAATTTAAATATATATTGCACCTTATGTTTTACAAGCACCACCGGCCGCCCATGTGGCTAGCACGTTCTACCAGTCCGTTCTCCTGCCGGGAGGTCGTGAGTTCGACCCCCGGCCATGCCATACCAATTTTAACACATAAACCAACAACCAACCACACGGTGCCATGTGGCAGCCCGTGACTGGGCCACGTGGCACCTTAAAAACCAACCATAATCTGACACACGTCATACACTGATTGGCCCACGTGCATTCCATGTCATCCCTGCCATACTGCCACATCAACCTGTCGTACTGCCACCTGTCAGTCTACATGTCTACCCTGTCAGCCTGCCACATCAGCTGCTAATGTCACCTGTGCCACATGTCACCCTTACAGTGGTGACACGTGTCACCTCGAGATAGGTCCATCTGTACCCCGTACGCCCAAATCTGCCTGACATGTGTCTCCTTCTGGGGCTGCCATGTGTCGCATTCTGGAGCTACCATGTGTCGCATTCTAGAACCTCCACGTCAGCTGTACGGACCGTACGGTCTGCACAGTCAGCATGACATGTGGACTGTACAGACTGTACAGTCATCCCCCTTTTTTTTGCCTGTTTGACTTTTTGGACAGAACACAATATCTTCTCCACACGGAGCCCGCTTGACAAAGTAAATATACCATTGTAATCAGAAAGACGAGACAGACGCAATGGAACAGGTTTCATCGCATTCTGAGCACTTTCATTTTTGAGCATTTTTCAAGCCCTGTCAGGCTTATGGATCCGATTTTGTATCAATTATTTTTGTACAAAACATACTAATGGCATAAAATATCCCACACAAAGACCAAATTAATATCTACTACATAAGTGTTTTGTCTTTTTTCAAGGACTATGTAACGAATCTCAATTCTAAGAAGATTCAAATATGTAACAATATTGATGAAATTTTATACGATCATGATGGTATAAAAATAAAAGAGCTTCTCTTGGTTTCAATAATATTTTATCCTCTACTAAACAAGACCAGCCACATGAAGGTGGAAGCTCATATGGCCCCTCCCCTTTCCCTCACATCACTCTCAATTGATCCCCAAAACCCAATCTATAAAATAGAAAATAATCGAAAGAAACATCCTATTAAGATTCATGCATAGAAACTACAAAAACAAAAATTAATGAAGGTACATGAAATTATGTGTTTATAAATGATATTTTTAGTCTACCACGTACTTTATTATATTGGCAACTATTTTCATGTTTCAAATAATAATTAAAAACATGTAATTAACCCATGACATTATAAGTAAATTATTTTAAGAGAATAATTTATACAAATTAAAATATTATATAGTCACATACCTAATCCAACCTCAACATCCGTGTAATCATCCTTATTCTTTATCTTGATCTTCTTCATCGAACTCGACATCTGTATCATCATCTGGTTTTGAAACAATGTTGAAAGGATTGATGATATCATCATCATTATCAATGTCATTTTCGAGCATATTTTCATCGACATCATCATCGAGAATTTCAATATTGTCCCCTATGCTTGGATCATGATCTTCTTCACCTTATTCATATGTCGAACCTCCATGATCTTCCGGCTCTGTCAGATCTATCGAATCATATTCTTGATATTCAATATCATCTTCTTCCTGTAAATGAGTATACTTAATTGGCCTTCCTCTTGGATCATATATAACAACAAATGACCAATCCCTTTCACTTGGAACATTTGAGTAAAATACCTGTTCACATTGGCTTGGAAAAACATAGCGATCATGTACTCTTTCAAACACCATTTTTTTAGTCATCAGAAATCCGTTGGCATGTTGAATAACAGTTCTTTCCTCATCGCGTTCATGCATTCGTAACCTATATCATTTGACATTGAACATAACTAATTTGAAGGAATTAAAGTCACACTCAAGTATATCATTTAAATACCCATAGTATCTATTTTCAAATTCTCGGGGATGTCTATCACTCCTAGAGGAAACATTAGTGAACTGGAATACTGCAGTTATCCCACTATTAGAATTTTTCCTGCTTTGATCCAATTGTTTGATGTGAAATTTACGACCATTTCACCACATAGCCTTGTGGTGTTTCAACTGCAATATGTCATATATGTAAAAGATGCATTGTCAATTAATAAATTAACATATATTTATATAACTTTGAAAGTATCTGAAAAATACAGTACACATGTAGTCACATTAATATAATATAAAATAACTGAATAAAATGGGTGAATTTGCTTACCTATCCATCTTTCAAACCATATGCTAAATCAATTTCCCTCTGTGTAACATTGGCATCTCCATTACGACGTGCTTCTCTAACCAATTCAGACAGTCGTTGCCATGATAACCTACCTCCATTATGTTGTTTACATCTTTAAATCCATACATTCATCCAATCAAGATTATTTGCAATGTATAAATGCAGTGCATCCCACTCTTGAGCAACTGAATCAAAAAAACATAATTCACCAATATTAAATATTAGTTATAATGTCCAATATGTAGGTAATTATTAATATTTATAATTTATGAAATAAATTATATTAATATATTAATGAGTATGACCATATACACAAAAAAAGAAACTTTATATGTATTATTAATATAAATTTTCACAATTATTAATATATTACCTCTCATGTTTTTCATTCTACCTTTCCCCAATAGATGCTCCTGATCTTCAATTTTTTTGATGGAGTTTACATACCAAATGCGATCCACTACATGCATAGTTGGCTCTGCTAATTTAGGAAGATACTGACTAATATACACCATGGATTGATATACCATATATCCCTCCACCATAGAACCCTTAGGATGTTCTCTTTGTCTAACCAATGCCTTCAATGATTTCAAGTGCCTCTCCACCATCCACATGGACCTTGTGTGAACAAGTTCACAAATTTCAATCTCCTCAACTTGGTGTATGAGGTAGTGTTCTTGTGCATTGAAAAATGTTGGAGGTATATACTTTTTCATTTCACACATTAGATGAGGAATTTCTCTCTTCCAATACTTTATATCATCTTCATGGATTTCTTTCAATGACAACCATCTACATGATATCATGACACAAGAAAATAAAATGTTTCAACATAACATAATATAATATATTACACTACAAGTAAAATACATGTCATTAAGTACAAGAATCATTTGAAAGAACATTTTGCATATAAATCACAACTACTTACCTCATGTATTTTCCAAGATCATATATAACTTGTTTGACGTTGTTGTCAAAGTCATTTGGGAGAGATAGCGGTATAACATATTGTAACAAAAAAATGAATCGTTATTTGTTTTGACCAAAGTAGACAAGAAAAAAAAATAAAAAAAAAATGTATAAGGCCAATATATATAAATATGTATACCAAAATTATTACCTTAATGAAGGTATGCCAATCATGTGGTTTTACCCCACCAAATTCACCTTTCTTCGTTAATATATTCTTTTATGTTTGAAGCAAAACTCGTGGGAAATTTAATTCTTTGAATGACCTCTTTTACATCATTGATTTGTTTCTCTGTTAATAACCATGGAAGGTTATTTCGGTCTAGTACTCCATCTAATCTATTTGAATATCAGATCACACTTCGCATTGCATGATTGGCTTCATGAATGTCAATAAAAATTTTGACATTTTTTTCTTTGTACATCCTACCATCTATGATTCATCATAACATTTCACTCACATTCTTCCCGATATGCATTGTATCAAACAAATGAGCTATTTTTATCTCCTCATAGTAGGGAAACCTCATGAATTGAGTGGGATAACATTTCATTCATCATGGAATCCCATTATTAATACCTTCATGATGATTGTGGCCTTCATGAAGCATAAAAGAAATCACAAAAATAATTATCAAATACAGTAAAATAAATTCAATGATTAAAATAAACATTCAAAACATTACATGATCTACGATATTCCAACCTCCATATATTCCATAATGTATCATGATCTATGATACATTATGAAATTGAGTACCTTGATGATTTCTATTATATTCCAACCTCCATAGGTGAGGTGTCATTCTTCGTGGTTTTAATCCAGTCTCTTCTTTCCCATTGAAATTATGTTTTTCAATAGTACGATACCTATGGTTCTTAGGAAGAAGGTGCCTATACTCATCAAACACCATCTTTCCTAAACTTTTTGAATGATGATACTTCATCTTAGGGCCACAAACTGGACATGCAAATTTACCCTTTGTTTGAAGACTTGCAACAGATGGATTAATGTCAATTATACGATGAGATTATTTAAAAATTAAACATGCATCGTGATAAAATTAAAAAATATATATAGTATTAAAGAGTAATATTAGAATGCTACATACCACAAAAATGTGTTAGTCTAGGGGCATCATGAATTGTCCATAAAAGTATTCCACGAAATTTAAATTTCTTCTCCCCGATTGGTTTACATATGTCATACATTGTGATGCCATCCCATAACTTTAGTAGCTCGTCGATAAGAGGCTTGATATATACATTCATATATTTAACTTGGTACTTACCTAATTGTTTTAAATTACACATAATTACTATAGGAATGATATCATGTAATATATATATAATTAAATAAATAAATAAAAGATATTATGAAAAAATTGAAACAAATGAAAATGTTAAATTCAAAAAATTAATGTAAACAAACACCTGGAACAATAATTGTCAACATTATGTGCTCCCTATTTATTAACATCCAAGAAGGAATGTTATTGTTGATAACAAAAATAGGCCACATTGAGTAAATATACCTAATCTCTCTGAATGGATTAACACCATCAGTTGCCAATGAAAGCCTAACATTACAAGGTTCATCTTTGAAATCTGCTCATTTTTCCTCAATTTCCCTATATGCAGAACCATCGGCAGGCATTCGAATAACACCATCTCCACTTTTGTTACGTGCATGGTAATCCATAAATTGTGCATGGTAATCCATAAATTGTGCTATGCTTTCACACCTGAACAATCGCTGCAAACGTGGAATTATGGGAATATGACGAAGAACCTTCCGAGGCACCCTTTTTGTTACTTGATCGGTTCGATATCTATTGATAAGACATTGTGGACATTCTATTTTCGAAGCATGTTGTCCATAATATATAATATGGTCATGAGGACATGCATCTATAGTTTGATAATCCATTCCAATGTCTCCAATAATGGAATGCAAACGTCGATATGTGCGAGGTAAAATATTTGACGATGGTAACAAAAATTCACCTAACAATCATGCAAAATTAGTGTATACTATAACAAACATTCAAACAATATATATATATATATATAATTTTATATAAAATTGAAAAAATAAAAAAAGATAATGAATATATAGCTAATTATCATGGGACAATATTCATTTGATCCGCCATCAATGTGCCTATATTTCCTACGATGTTTTGTAGTTTTTTCTATTCAAATTATTACAGGGCATATGAGGCAACATTTTTTACAAGGGCAATAACATCTACCATCGCCCTTTTCACCCGCTTTACTTTTTTCTCACCTCTAATTATATTCTTCGACATTCTTCCGCACAACTTATGCACAAAAATACCCTTTTGGAACCGTCGTTGTTATCGCAAGATTGTCGCAACATATTTAAATCGTCAAATATTTATAGTTCAATTTTAGGTCACAATCGCCACAATTATGATGACCGTGACCTAAAATATTTCTTTTTTTTATCTATTTATTTTTCATATTTAACAGTCACTTATAACGTTCACTTATAACTGTCATTCGTTGCTCTTGCAACGAAATTTGACCATATTAATTTAGACAATGTACATTCATCGAGATAGTGACGAATACGGGGTAGATTTAGAAAAAAAATTGAATAATTGAACTTTTTCTCTTGAATGTTCGTCACAAGTAGTCATCGCAAATTTTTCAATATGTAGTAGTGAACTCTGGTGTGGTAGTGGCTTAAGGGATATAATAGTGGATATTTGAGCAACATACGACATATCGAAGGCCCTTTTTAATGTGGATTTCTGACCCCAACAATATTTTTCAAGTTGGGAGCATGCAAAGGGTCCATGGTTATGATGCTACTATATCTCGGGCTGACATAGTAGGCCCCATGACTACTCCCTCCACAACTTGGAATATTTCAAGTGTCATCCTCGTAGCCTTGATGCTAACTCCCTCTTGAGCTTCACATATAGATTGGCAGTGGAAATCCATCGATCTACCACATTCAATAACTAAAATTCAAGGCATGTCTAGTAGTTTAGGATCTTACCAGTGGAAGGCATTAAGGTTGGAACCAAGGGATGGAACCTTGTTCTCAACATCGGCTCGTTGGACGTTTTCTCATAGTATTCCATAAAGGATATATTGATGTCTGACACCCAATATTCGGACTCACTAATATGATCGATGGTTGGAATTCAACCATCCCCCATCCAATGAACACTATTTTCTCATGGGTTTACAAGGGAATTCATGGTTAATATCTCTTGGTTGAATGCCTGATATTGAATCTTCGCCATGAAATCGATGGTTGGTGAGTCTTACAGACTCCATTCAACACTGAAGGGATTATAATTTAGGCCTTTGGATGGGGTTTGACTCTGAAACCCTCAACAAGGAAGTCTATGTTGATTAGGAGGGAAGCAGGCACTAAACTCAAGTGTCATGCAATCTAAAGGAAATTGGTTCTGGATAAGAGGATAAGAGGGAAATTATATGCTCCATAGAAACTGAGATCGATTTTAGTTTACACTGTAAATGACAAAAATCCCTAAGGAATTCCTTCTCAGAATAAATCGAGAAAAAACATCATTTGAATATATTGTTAAATGCATATTTCTCGATTTCAAAACCTAGATTGCCCAATCAGTCAAGCAGTTAGAGTAACAATCCCAAAATTCTACAAATATTAACATATTAATTCTTTATATTACATGAGTCTGTCAGGGTAACATAATACATTGAAACACTTATCTAAACTTTGGGAATTTTCTAGCAACTACTAAAGGGTGTGCCACTCTCCACCTAGCCTTAGGTGTAGTTTCTCTTACACTTTTGCAATTGGCCAACCCCAAGCTAGAATATAATTCCAAGAGAGGGATATCTTGCACTGCTCAGTAAATTACACAAAATTCTCTATATCTCAGAAAAGGGTCTCTAGAATTGTCTCTATTCTCTATTTTGTCCCCCTTTTTCCATCTTTTATTTCCTTCCACAACAATATTTCATGGGTAAAGTTTAGAAGTTTCCAGATGAGTACACCGCCCATCCCTTCCTTGACTCTTGAGTTGGACCTCCAAACAACCAGCTTGGGTGGTAATTAAATTCTCAGAGACAAAGGAACGTTTTGGGTCTAAGAATTTATGAACCAACAAAGTATTGTTCTGGCAGGGGTCATCTTAGCCATCATTGAATCCCCACATGATTCCCTCTCATGCATCATAATAGGTTTTGGTAAATCTCATTAAAAAATTATTCAACAAATTCTTTTTATATTAAAAACATAAATATTTACATCACATTCCTTTCAAAGGTTCATACATAGCTTATGTGTCCATAGACTCTTGGAAATAACATAATTATATTTACAAGCTAGGGGAAACAAGGGTGTTACATCCATCTTGAAAATTTTGGTTGGTCTTCCATTTCATTTGATTTCAAATGTTTAGTGAGTAGGTCAAAATAACCTCATGTCTTAAAGAATTTAGAAGTAGTTGGAAGAGTCGTCAAGAGTCAATACCTATCCTACATGATTGAATAATTGAACAACACCTAGAAAAAATATCTAATAAAATTTCATCCTTTCCTTCTTCAATGGTAATAAAAACCTTCTTGTTAATCTCACAAGGTATCATGATGCAAAATTGTTGGAAAAATACATCCATAAGTTGCTAAAACTAGGGGACAACATCTTGCAGTGAATGGCATAACTATTTGAGGGATTCACCAGTTAAAGTTTGAGGAAAACATTTAAGGACAACATCATTACACATATATTTTGAATAATCTTAGGTGATCAAGTCTTATTTAGGTGTTATACTAAAATTTATATTGTTGATATATATTTCAAGGTAGCAAGTTCATAAGAATATGCGAAGATAGTGTATTTTTAAGGTAGTCAATGTGTAATGTTCCAAATCCATTATGCCAGGAACATCACGGTTTTGGGTGTCCCTTAAAACTTTTCTGGTTGTGGCATTTTTTCAAACACTTTTCTTACAGTTACGCTTAGGGTTTTACTGATATGTTTATATGGGTTTTTTCAGCAATAGAAAAGAAGATACAATCATGGAACATACCTCAACCATATGCAATATGATAGACAAGCCAAAACATCTCAAATCTGATTTTATTCATGAAATAGAAGAACCTGCTACAATGAAGATGCCGATCTAGAATGATCAAAAGATGGCTAAGAAGATAGACAATA
Source organism: Picea engelmannii (assembly GCA_009831015.1). Lineage (NCBI taxonomy): Eukaryota > Viridiplantae > Streptophyta > Pinopsida > Pinales > Pinaceae > Picea > Picea engelmannii. The sequence continues at coordinate 38,438 of ML776846.1, forward strand.
GAAGATAGGAGATTCTACAAAATTATCCAATCAAAGATGCCACAAGCCTCCAAAGGCCAAATATCCAATGAAGATCAAGACACTAATAGATCTGGCCATATGAAGTGCCAAATCCCTAACTGAATGATGCCACGCCCTGCTGGAAAGTTGAAGCTCCTCAACAATTCATCCCTACTGCCAAAGGTGTCCAATCACCCCAAGAAATATGCCAAACAATATATCGGGTGATGGAAAGAACAACCCAGGTGCCCGAATCTCCAATATCCCTCTCAAACCCTATTGATCTAAACCTTCTCCAATGTATGGTGTGCCCCCCTGGATGCCTGAAACCCTAATAATTTGACCTCTTTCCTAGAGACCTCCAATAGCTCCACCAATCCACTAGAATGATAGATCGGGGCACGACAATGAAAACCCAAGTGATCAACTAGGCAAAATACCTGCTAGATCCTTATATCTAGCAATCCTCCAAGATCTGGTACACCCTCCTCTTGGGAAATCGTCCCACTCTCAATACAAATGAATCCACCACCAAAAAACCTCCAGAGGCCACCAAGAATAATGATATGACACCTGCAAAGGAAACCCAATACCTAGAATTCCCAAAATCACTTCTCCTCAGCTAGGATGAATTCTCCCTCAATAGATGGTGCGCCCCTCTTGCTGGAAACCCTAATTGGTGTGCCCTCTCTCTCTCTGCCCTTGCAACTGATGTAGAATCCTCCTGCAACTGAGTATATATAGAACTAGAATGGTGTGGGAGAGTATTGCATCTCCGAAACCAATCTTGGGACAAGCTAGGTGGAATCTTTCACCACCAAATTGTCCTCTAGGGTTTGTTAGGTCAAAACCCTTAAAACCCTCAAAACCCCCAATGCTGGACTCACTAGCTAAAAGCCACATATCAAAATATGATCATAAATGAATCCATCAATAGAGGCCCTTGCCTTTCCTTTATACTTCCTTCTCACCTTCTCCCTCCAAAGTGACTTTAATTTTATTAATATTTAATTAATTAATTAAATCACTTTAATTAATTAATTAACCTTTTCACCTCTGAAAAGCTCCTTATCACTCCTTGTGGCTTCCCTGGCCACTGAAAGTCATTTCTAGTCATCCCATCCTGTAGTGTTGCTCCTCCCAATTACAATGATCTATAAAACTGAGAGGTTCCTCCAAGTAATGTGACCAAAATGACCTCTTCAATGAATTTATTTGACTTATAGCTCAAAATACTCAAAATCATGGAAATCATTGGAATGCAATGAAACCAAAGCCAACATGTGCATAATGGATCATAATGATGAAATGGGATGATCAATGCAATATGGACCCCACAATGCCTCTCAATAATCCCTGTACTCACTATAACATCTACCTGGCTACTATGGTCATCATAAACCTCTGCAATGTAATGATGTCCCAAAGTGGGGACATTACAGTCCTCCTTGCTAGAAAATTGCTTGTCCTCAAGAAATAACCAAATCCATTTGAGTAAAATACCAAGATCCTGTTAGGAACCAAATATCAATATAGCATAGAGAAACCTCGGAATAAGTACTCAACACCTTGAAAAAGAGAGAATTTCAGATAATAAGCCTCTTCGAGGGGGAAACCTCCTTTTACCCCACATAAATGGTCAAGTACAAGATGATTCTAAATGAAAATGTCTCCTTGATATATATAGGATACTAGGAGGTGTAATTACAACTAATGGAATAAAGACGACATAAATAAAATAAAATTACTAATGTAATATGCCCCAATTAAGAGGTAATGAGCCAATATTAGGGCTTAACATGCCCCTCCCCTTGAGACAAGTGTTGTCCAAAATGCTTGAGTAACTATGGATGCTTCTGTATAAAAGTCTCATCTTCCCAAGTGGAATCGTCAACCGGTAATTTCCTCCATTTAATGAGATACTCTGAAATGGATGTATTCCTCAGCTGGCGAATTCTTGTGTCAGCGATGGCTTTAGGCTCCAATATGATTTTTCCTTCCTCGTCAAGTTCTAGAAATATAATTTGAACTGGGATCTTGTCACCTATAACCTTATTTAAGAATGAAACATGGAAAACTGGGTGTACTCGTGAAGATGCAGGCAACTCCAATTTGTATGCTATAGTACCAATCTTTTGCAACACCTTATAAGGGCCATAGTACTTTGGTGATAATTTATTATCCTTCTTGGCTTGATTGAGGGACATATGTTTGTATGGTTGTAGTCTTAAAACACCCAATCCCCTACTTCAAAAATTCTTTCACTACGATGTTGATCTGCTTGTTGTTTCATGGGATTATGTGCCATGGTCAAGTTGTCCTTTAATATTTGGATAACAAGAAAATAATTCCATCCAAAAATGTCCAGTGAAGATGGGATCTCTGTCACTTACAATAATCTTTGGGCTGCCATGTATCTTTTGAACCATCTCCATGAATGCGGTGGCAATTGTACTAGCTTTGAAGGGATGAGAGAGTGCACAAAAGTGTGCGTACTTGGTCAATCTATCAACAATCACCATGATGACACTCTTTCCTTCAGACTTTGGTAAACCTATGATGAAATTCATGGAAACCTCCTTCCAGTGCTGACTTGGGATGGCTAATGGTTGTAAAAGACCTAGGGTCTTAATTGTTTCCACCTTATTTTGTTGGCAAACCAAACATTCTGCCACAAACCTTTGAACATCAGTTTTAAGGCCATCCCAAAAAAAATCCTTATTGACCCTATGGTAGGTTTTCAAAAATCCTGAGTGCCCTCCTACTGGAGAGGTGTGCAATTCAAATATTACCTTTTCTTTGAGTTGGGAGTTCTTACATAAATATAAGTGATCTTTGTACCATAGTGAATCATTTTTCCATGTAAATGTATCTAATGCACTGGAATCCTGCTGCAGCCTTTCAATAAGAGTCCACATTTTTTCATCATTCTTCCATTGATCCCTTTCTTCTATTATCCAACCGCGTTGGATGATCAATATAGCACGGAGAAATGCCTCAACATATTCATCCTTTCTTGAGAGTGCATATGCCACAACATTTTGCTTCCCCTTTTTATAGACAATTTCAAAATCATAAACCAATATCTTGGTTACCCATTTTTGTTGTTCTTATGAAGATAATCTTTGTTCCAAGAAGTATTTAAGACTATTATGGTCTATTTTGACCTTGAAGTGCCTACCTATTAGGTAAGGACGCTATTTCTTCAATGCATGTAGTATTTCCATCATTTCCTTCTCATAAATAGGTTTGTGTAAGTCCTTTCCCTTGAGTGGACGACTTTCAAAAGACAGGGGCCTTCCTTATTGCATTATGACAACACCAATTCCATTTCCTAAGGCATCACATTCCATAATAAAGGTTTTTGTGAATTCTGCAGTGGTCAAGACAAGAAATTTGCACATCACCTCTTTAAGTTGTTCAAAATCTTTAGTTTCCTCTGGAGTCCATGAAAATGTATCCTGCTTAGTTAGTGCCATTAAAGGTGTTGTTATTCTTCCATAGTGTTGAACAAACTTGCGGTAGTAACCTATTAAAACCAAAAATCCTCTAAGATTCTTCAATGTTTTGGGGATTGGCCAGTCCATCATGGCCTTAATCTTGTTAGGGTATACATTCACACCTTCATGAGATAAAATATGACCCAAATACTCTACCTCCTTCACTCCAAAGAAACATTTGGATGGTTTGGCATATAGTTGTAGCACCTTGTCAACATGTCGCACATGATCCTCCTAAGACTTGCTATAGATTAGGATATCATCAAAAAATACTAACACAAATTTTCGAAGGAAGGGATTGAAAATGGAATTCATCAACCCTTGGAATGTGGAAGGTGCATTTGTAAGGCCAAAAGGCATGACCAAAAATTCATAATGGCCTTCATGAGTT
>ML776846.1:42378-90134 GCA_009831015.1 Picea engelmannii
AGGAAGGGATTGAAAATGGAATTCATCAACCCTTGGAATGTGGAAGGTGCATTTGTAAGGCCAAAAGGCATGACCAAAAATTCATAATGGCCTTCATGAGTTCGAAATGATGTTTTTGGGATATCTTCTTCCTTCATTCTAATATGATGATACCTTAAACAAAGATCCAATTTTGTGAAATAGATTGCTCCATGTAGTTCATCTAACAATTCATCAATGATGGGAATGGGAAAATCATCTTTAATAGTGATCTTGTTGAGCTCTCTATAATCTAGACACATACACCATGAGCTATCTTTCTTGAATACCATTACCACTGGTGTAGAGTAAGAAATTTGGCTAGGTCTAATAATGCCAACCTCTAACATTTCTTCAACCATGCGCTCAATTTCACTCTTCTGGGCATAAGTGTATCTGTATGGCTTGATGTTAGGAGGAACACTCCCAGGAATTAGGTGAATTTCATGATCATGATTTCAAGTGGGTGGAAGACCTTTGGGAATATCTTCAAATACTTTGGAATGCTTATCAATGATCCCTTGGAGATCTTGAGGAATAGATGGCTTAGATGTTTCAACATCTAGTGATCATATTTGTGCAATAACACCTTGATGCTCCTTTTTCAATAATTGTGTCATGCCATTAGAGATTATCACCTTACCGGGTTTCCCTGTGATACCTCTTAACTCAATTTATTTTCCTTCCAATGAAAATTTCATGAAAAGTTCTTGAAAATTAAAAGCCATTGTTCCTAATGATTGTAACCATTAGATTCCTAGTACAACATCAACACCATCCATGGGTATAGTAATCATTGGACTATTCATTACATATTCCCCCATAGTAAGATTGATCTTATTTCATTTTCCTGAGCAATTGATAGTTCCTCCATATGCAATCATTACTTGAAACTCTGGCGCTGGATATATAAAGAAATTGAGATCTTTCGCTAATTTATAGTGAATGAAATTATGAGTACTACCAGAATCAATTAGGACTATTAACTTTTTCTTTTGGATGTATCCATCGATATTGAGGGTTTGAGGAGTGCTAATTCCAGCCAATGCATTACACGATATCGTGGGAGTCAACTCTTCAGACGAAATTGCTTCTACATTTTCATCTTGAGATGGTTCTTGTTCTTATTCCTCTTCACAATCTGTGTAGAATAATTTCTTCTCACCACACTTATGTCCCTTACTATACTTCCTGTCACAATTAAAGCATAAACCTTTTTCTTTTCTTTCCTCCAATTGTTGAGGTGTCAACCTTGTAGGTTGAGGTGTTTTAGAAGAAGGAGCATTATTCTCTCTATAGATGTTAGGATTAGTGCTTCTAGTAGCCATAGCCATATTTTTACTTTCAACATTTCTTGCCACCCTAAATGCATTCTCCAATGATTTGGGTTCCCAAAGGAAAACCTCGTGTTGAATTTTATCCTTTAAATTTCCTTTGAATACATCAATCAAGTGTTCATCTGGAATATCTATTACCTTTATTTCAATCTTTGGAAGTTCTCAATGTGCTCGGTAACTGAATCCTTTTGCTTGATATTTATCAATTGGCTAAAGGTATTGCTCCTTGTATCCTCATAGTGTGCTATCATTTCTTTCATGAAAATTGTCCAAGTGATGACTGATTTGCGAGAACAAAGCCATCGATACCATACAAATTGATTGGGCTCTAAATATAAAGAATCAATTCGTACCTTTTGTGTATGTGGCACATTATGTAGATCAAAGAATTGCTCCATCTGAAGTATCCATGTAATTGGGTCCTTGCCATCAAACTTCCTCATATAGATCTTAGGAACGTGGTTGGTCTTCAACCCAAAGTTGGAGTTTCTCCATTCTTGATTCACCTTCCTTGTGTCCTCATCATGAATTTCATGGGATACATTTTCACTTTCAGGTGTCCTCTTTATTAGGAAATTTTTCAATCCTTCCATGATCTCCCCTTTTAAAGCATCCATCTTAGTATTTATTTCCTCAAACTTAGATTCTGTTGAATCCATCATCTCTTGTAGTTCATATTTTGTTATTGTCTTCTTTTGTAAATCATTTATGTCCCTACGCATTTCTTCACCTTCATCAAGAGTCCAAGTAGGATTGTCTAGAGGCTTATTTGGTGTAGAAGTTCCCTTTTTTGATGGCATGTTGGCCAAGTATCACTTTAAACCTTTATTTTTAGGTGGTTCTGCTAGAAAATATTCGTTTTATTGTATCTCCAAAATTTAAGCACTTTTGAGTATGAAATTTTATTTTTTGTAGGTATCTGATAATTCTTCTCTTCAATGCCACAAGTCTGATAAAAATTAGATGTGCCAAGTGGAATTTACGACAGCTTCCCCACAACTTGCTGATTTTTGTCCTTTTCAGGAGATCTCACTTGTATAGCATGCCCTGCACAAAATAATTGATATAAAATTCTGAAAATTGTACCAAAACTACTATGGGTTATCCACTATCCAATGCAACTGGTCTCACTCAATTTGGATACTCTAGGAAGAAGTTATGATTTTTTTACCCGGAACACCTGCTTGAGACTAGTCAATAGGACTAGTCAGATACCATATCTTCCATAGGGTGTAGCTACAAAATTAAGATGACCCAGAAGATAAAATTGCTACCACAGATACCTTACTAATTTCTGTGAATATCCTTTGAATTTTAGGGTCTGAAACATTACATAAAACATTTTATAGAGAAAATTCCGCAATGACTCAATTTAGGATGATTCCAGAACCCTATATTACAAAGGTTGTATCTCCGAAAGTATAAAGCCTCAGAAGCTGAAATTTTAACCCATTGTACCTTGATCCATATAATAAATATCCTCCAAGACGTTCCTTATGAATCATTGCAGAAAAAATGTTATAGTGAAAATTCCACGATGTCTCATATGTAGCAGCGAAACCCCAAGACCTTGAGCTCTGATACCATATGTTAGGAACCAACTATCAATATAGCATAGAGAAACCTCATAATAAGTACTCAACGCCTTGAAAAAAAGAGAATTTCAGATAATAAGCCTCTTCGAGGGGGCAACCTCCTTTTACCCCACATAAATGTTCAAGTACAAGATGATTCCAAATGACAATATCTCCTTGGTATATATAGGAGACTAGGAGGTATAATTACAACTAATGGAATAAAGCCAACATAAATAAAATAACATTACTAATGTAGTATGCCCCAATTAAGGGGTAATGAGCCGATATTAGAGCTTAAGAGATCCCATGTCCACCTGTGGGCTACACAGTAGAAACCATCCAAAGGTTAACACTCATGCACTTTTCCCCCTGGGTCCCATATCAAGCCATGAACTACTAGCCCCTGGGAAGCATAACCCTGAAATATACCAACACCATGAGTCTCATGCACATGACACATGGCCTCATCCCCAACTGAGTCCATCCTCCAAGAAACTACCAGGATCAACACAGTCTCCATCAACTACCCATGTTGATGCCATAATGAGGTACTACAAGACCTCTGTGAGACACCCTTGAGTGATGTTCTCTCCACAATACTGAATCCCAATGGAAAGTCAAAAAAAAATTCCCCTGCAAGGGTCCACTCTCTCCTATTAGTCAGTGAAATGATCAACCCTGCAATCCATGGGTCCTGTGCTAACCTCTGTAGAATATCACCATGTTGTCCCTTCACTACTCTAACCATGAGTGTCTGCCTCCTGCATCCTACATCCATACTGGATCCTCCTCTCCAGGATCCTCAATCTTAAATACCTGTGACCACTAGACCTGTTGTCTAAAAAATGTATCTGTAGAGACACCTCTGTAGAAGAAGTACATGTCCAATCATCTCCACGTCCAATCATGATGATCAAGAGTGGAAAATTGCCTCGCTTTATTGGACAGATCCCTCCAAGCCCACTCCAAACCGACCCAAGGTGGAGTAAGTGGATTTCTGGTGTAACTAGGGTCATCATGATGTCAAACATCCTGTTAAAACAATGAACTCGCGGATCCCATGGAAGACTTGTAATTTTATCACTTCCAATCTCATCTAACTTCTTAGGTGTGAGACCAATCACTCTCAGAAGCCCTCTGTGCTCATCTTCTATCCTCATCATGCTGTTGTCAATGAGAAATGTGTCAGGGGAGGCTAACAAAAACCTCTATAACTAACTTTATATCTGTAAAGCATCACATGCTTTGGTAAATCTCAATGAATAACCCAAAATCTCTTCCATTGTCACCCATGGTACATACTCTCATGTGCTCATCACTGGCTCCCAATCATCCAGTAGAACCGGATGTAACTCCTCCAACTGCAGGTCCACCAACCTATACCTCTCATCTCCCATGCAACTGCTAATACAATGAAGGTGATCTCCCCTAACTATGTAATGCTACAAATGAGTGGCATATGCATGGTCCCCTAAGTGTGTCTCCTCCTTGCAAGGCAATAAACCCCTTTGAATCCCACCATATATCTTAGCATGCCTCTGTGAGCTATCACTCATCACTGTATGGTCTGACATACTCATGTCGTCTCTTGTAGACTCATGTTGCATCATAGACCCTGGGCATACTACTAGATCAACCTCTACATGGAGGCCAACCTCTCTCGGAACACAAATGGAAGTGTCCTCCATCAACTGGTTCTCCTCTACTAGATCACCAACATCCTCTAGCAATGTGATTGAATGATACATCTGAGTGTCCACTAAGACAAATGAAGTGGATCTCTGACGAATCTCCTCAAGTGACTCATCTGATCTAGACTTTGATTCTTGAAGGGATGTTTGTGTGCCTCTCAAGAATCCTCAAGTGCTCTCCAAATCCTGAGTAAGTTGTTCCATCTCCAACTCCTCCCTCAAGGCCCTATGATACAACACAACAATCCCCAATAGGTATTCCCTGTCTGTCAACAACTGTTGGTAGTTTTTCCTCATCATAGACATTCTCTCCTTGAGAGTGTGAAAATCATCCATGGAAAATCCCTAATCTGAACTATCATGTGCCCTCTAGCAGAAATCCGCCATCAATGCATGCATGCCATCACTATGCCTGGTAGCTACCATGATCATATCCTCACTGACTCTCAACTGTGTTGCTAAGTGGTGTGACTCCCGATCACGATCATGTTGCAGTTCCACCTCATATCCCTCACTTCCAGTGTCATTCCTGCTAGTGTCAACCCTGGAATCCCCAAAAACACTCTCTGCATAAGATAACGTGTTGAACTACCCATTGTATATTGTGTTGTTGGGCCCTCCTCTATGCCACTGCATCCCATCACTAGATGATATCTCCCTATGAAACAAACTCTATCTTGTCTGAGCAGTCGTATCCTCCTATGCACTCACCCTGCTACTATCATCTGTGCCTAGATCCCATGTAGATGTGTCCAAACACAGACCATAGTCGTCCTGACCAATAAAGAGTGCATCCACATCAATGCAGGACGATCCTAGAAGTAAGTGCTCCATCGACCTGTTAGCATCCACAATCTGATGAACTAATGGAGTCTCCAAAAATTGTGACTCAATCTCCTCATGTTGATCTGTATGTGTAAGGTCCATTTTCTGTACTCCCTGTATATCCTCCTGGATCGATGGATCTACATGTTTGTGGTGTGAAACCCTCACACAAGGCTCCTCAATCATATCTAACATGCCACTAATATCCGCATGTGATGTAGTGATCCATATTTTATGAGAAGAATGAAATGAATACAGATTATTAACAGGTGCTTAACACAAAATAATAGAGATACAGTAAAACTGGTTTTCTATTCAATAACAAAATAAGTTGAAACTGTAAAATGCAGCGGAAACAAGCTTGTTGGAATGGTGGTGGCTTATCTCTGAGAAGAGATGTGACGGAAACGTGCATTCGCAAGAATAAAGTTACAATGAGGCTCTGAAGGCCTTTTTTACAATAAGAAAGAATGCCAAAAACCCTAGACATCCAAAAACCTAACCCTAGGAGATGAAGTGCCAAAAGTCATGTGGGCCCTGTTTGGGTAAGCTAGTACATCAACTTCCCGGGGTTGTAACTTTTGCATACGATCTTTGTTTTAGGCATGTGATAGCCCGTTGGAAAGGTACCATCAAGGAGATTCATTTTGGGGGCTCAATAATTCCTTTGGATATCTTTAAGGAGATCGATACCAAAAAACCTTCATTTAGGCCCTCAAAATGGCCCCGGAAGTAAAAACTGCTAAAAATAGTAAATTGCCAAAAATGTCATAAAGTTGTTTTGAGCCAGTTGGAAAAGGTGGGTGGCCACCGATATCCATATGGATCAATCCTCCCTCCTTAGGAAGAAATGGTCTCGATTGCGTTGAGGTCCCCCATTAGATGAGGAAATTTTTTCTGAATTTGGCCCCGGGTGAGCCACTTGCCTTGGTGCAGGAGCTACCCTGCTTTGACGACTCGATAAAGCTGGATCCTTTGTTGTCGAGTGCCCTTGATCTGTCTATCCACAATATGATCATTGGATTCCTATTGTATGCAGTTAGGGTTGAGCTCTATTGGTGTCATTTGTTCTGTAGTGTCCCCAAGGCCGAGCCCCGTTGCAAATCCTGATATATGAAATGAATTGTAAACATGTTTTATAGGATGGTGAGCCAAGTTTGGTATAAGATGGTAGGCTTATGTGTTTGTTAGGCCAGGGAGCCTAAGTGTTGAAGGCCAAGAGCCTGCTGATGTACTTGTATGTATGCAAATCGATTAATAAAATATAAACACCGCCAGGTGCAGAACGACCACGATGAATGAGTGAAGGGGGACTGAGCATCCACAGAGTGGGAAAGGGATTAGGGGATGGAAGTTGGGAAAAGGGGCTAAGTGTTGAGCCTAGGGTCCAAACCTAGGGGGATTAAGCCTGGGTATAATATTTTAATATTATTTCCCAAAAAAAACATTTGTATTTTATTTTATCCTAAGTTCCTAGCAAGGGAAAACATGCAAAAGGGATGCATGCGATGGGAACACATGCATTTCCCAGGGTGACAAGTGTCAACCCTGGTGCATGCAAATATAATAGCTGAGATGAACCGTGTGAGGGGGATATCCTCCATTTGACCCGAGCGTCTGAGCGTGAACCAGGGAGACCTATGCAAGAATACCCTCGTACAATCCCGAAACCAAAGCGGGGAGACTATCCTATGATTGTCGAACCTGTTTGGGAAGCGCGTGTCTGTTTTTCCCAATTGACTGTTGCGGCCACGCAATGATGGACTGCACGTGGCATGATGGCCAGCGGAATATTTGTGCTAAGCTTGTATATGACCTCTCTTCTGGTGAGGGAGGCGACGGTGGTTGGAAAAGGAAGGTTGTCAAGCCTGTGAGAAACTCTTTCTAGGTGAAAGAGTTTGTTGGGAAGGGGTTTCATCCAGAGAGTGCCCAGCACCAGCTACGAGCTTAGAGACTTCCTGATCTGGCCTATTTCCAAGACCCAGAGAGGGAGGTTAGCGCCGATGGACTTTGCGTGTGAAGGTGTATACTCCCGAGCGGAACAGGCATGTGGGGAACGAGAGCCTGGTAGTAGTGGGCGTAAGATGGCATATTTAGGGAAGAATCCTTCCAAATATTTATGTGTTGTTTCCCTGTAACCTCAGCCTAGCCTAGGATTCCTTACCTTGGGGTGGAGCTCCGTCCCAGCTTAGGGGTGATCCACTGTTGAGATGATGAGTAGTGTGGTCTGAGGCTGGGAGGTTCATGGAAGGCCTGCACTTGGTTGGTGGATTTCATCACTGTTACAAGATAAGTATCTAATTATGTTCTTATCACATTTCCACATGATTGTGCTGTATATATTATCATGATTCTGCTGTGTATATGAATTATTATGGAATGTTATGGATTGTTTATTCGTAGCAGTAAAATTAAATGTTTTTACTCTGAGACTTAAACGTGTTTAATTACTGTTAATTACATGTGGAGTATATACTGGACTGTATGTGTTATGTAATTCCAATGCAAGTGTGTACAGATTGTTATATTGCACATTAAAAGCCTTTGTCAACAAAAAGGTACACTACATGTTCTGCTACTTCTGAGGTGTCCAATAATGGTGGGAAATAAGGGCGAAGGAGATCCACGTTGAACACTGGGTGCAGACCAAGGAAAGGAGGAATGTTGAGCTCAAAAGCATTATCCCCCATGGCCTTGGTGATAGTTTACAGTCCATAACGGAGTGGGAGAAGCTTCCAATGGGGTCCTATAAGGCGTTATTTTTGCAAGTGCAACCAAACTTTGTCACCCACCTGAAACTTATTGGGCACCCGATATTGATCATGGCATTGTTTGTAATTTTCATTGGACTTCTGTAGGATATCCTGAACCTGTTGGTGGATGTGCTGGATCCGTTCAATGAACCGAGTGGCTTTGTCAGCTTCAGTTGGAGCAGGAGATGAGTCAATCGAAGTGACCGCAAGGGGAAGTGCAACATCTATGGGACCCAATGGTTGGAATCCCAACCCCACTTGAAAGGGGTTGTGGCCGGTTGAGCTATGCAAGGCTCGATTGTAGCTATGTTGGACATAGGGAAGGCTCTCATCCCATGTGTGAGGGTTCTTTGAATTATACATGCGAAGGATATGCACAATCATTTGATTTACAACCTCGGTTTGGCCATCTATCTGGGGGCGGAAGGCCGTGGATTTGGTGAGATTGGTGTCCAGTAGTGACCAAAGGCTCGACCAAAATGTGCTGAGAAATAGACTATCCTGATCTGATACAATGGTTTGTGGGATTCCAAAATGTACCCAAACTCGTTCAAATAAGAGCTTGGTAGTGGCCTCTATTGTGATGCTCTTCTTACAGGCAACCATAATCGCCATCTTAGAAAAATGATCAACAACCACAAAAACACAGTCATTTCCCCGCTTGGTGGATGGGAGGCCAGACATGTAGTCCATTGAGATGGATTCCCATGGCCTATCAGGAGTAGGAAGAGGGGTGTACAGGCCCTATTTTTTAGTGGTTGGTTTCGCAATAACATAGGAAGTGCAGGACCTGATATACTTGCCGACCTCCTGTCGAAGTTTCGGCCAGTAGAAATGTTTCGGTAGCATCACCACTGTCTTTTCAATGCCGAAGTGTCCTACTGCCCAACTTTAGTGGGCTTCCCAGATCAGCTTCTCTCGCTCACTTGATGGAACACAGATATGGCCCAGATGACATAACAACCCATCCTGAAGATGGAAATTATCGACAACTACATTTGCACTCAACATTTGGTAGGTGGTGGCGAAGTCAGGGTCTGTCTCATAGAGTTAGGGGCATCCAGATGTCTCATGGCTGCAAGAGTCTAGCACCGTGGTGAGTGCTGCAATTGGTGGTCTGCTGAGGCAATCAATGACACAATTAGTGCTTCCTGTTTTATACTTGATGTTGAGGTGGAATTGCTGCAAGTATGTGGACCACTTTGTATGGTGGTCAATCTACAGTTTTCCCTGTGTCTGCATGAAATGCAGTGGCTTATGATCAGTGTGGATGACTGTCTCCTTCCCAAGAATGTAATGTCTCCACTGGAAGCATGCTTGCACAATGGAGTACATTTCTTTGTCGTAAGTAGGGTACTTACAGACAGTATCAGACAATGTCTCACTATGATAGGCCACGGGGTGGCCATGCTGAGTGAGAACGGCGCCCACAGCATAGTCTGAAGCATCTCTCTCGATCTCAAAGGGATGCTGCAGGTTTGGTAGTGAAAGTATTGGGGCTGATCACAAGCACTAATTCAAATCATTGAATGCTTATTGTTGGGACCGGCCCCACGCAAATTTTTCCTTACCACCACGCCTATTTTTTTGGTTGAGGGCCCATGCAATATGGGAGAAACCCAACACGAACCTGCAGTAGAAATTAGCAAGTCCCAAGAAGCTCCGAAGCTCAGTGAGTGTTGTTGGGGCTGTCCAGTCACGGATGACTTGGATCTTGGCTGGATCCACATGTATGCCATGTTGATCAATTATGTAGCCCAAGTAATGGACCCTGTCCATGCCGAAGGAACATTTTTCCAGGTTGGTGTATAGCTTGTGTTGCCGCAGGGTGTGCAGAACCTTTTGAAGATGCTGCAAGCATTTGGCCCAAGTCTTGCTGTAAATTAGAATGTCATCCAGATACATCACTACAAAAGTATTGGTGAATGGTCATAGGATATCGTCCATCATCCTCATGAAAGTGGCTGGAGAATTTGTCAAACCAAAGGGCATGACCAACCATTCAAAAAGTCCTTCCTTTGACTTGAAGGTGGTCTTCCATACATCTGTCTATTCTATCAAGACCTGGTGGTAGCTAGACTTCAGATCAATCTTACTGAATTATTTGGCCCCCGTGAGTTGATCAAGGAGGTCATCGATTCGGGGAATCGGGTACCGGTTTCTGACAGTGATTTTATTCAGAGCTCGGAAATCAATACAGAGTTGCCAGGTTCCATCTTTCTTCTGTACCAACACGATTGGGCTCCCACAAGGTGATGAGATGGGGCAGATGTGCCCCTTGTGGAGCAGTTCTTGGATCTGTCGCTTGATCTCCTCATTCTCTAACAAAGAGCGACGATAGACTGACCCATTGGGCAGCGGTACACCGAGGGTCAGGTTGATGGGGTGCTTGACCTAGCAGTGCAGAGGTACCCCTGTAGGTGAGGAGAAGATATCCAAGTATTCCTCCACGACCTTATCTACATGCTTCTGCTATGTGGAGAGATCAGCCGTAGAGACCTTGGATGTGGCTGCGATCTTTCACTTGTTCTAAGAACGAATCACAAAGAAGACAAACTTCCCCATATGTGAGATGACCTTCTTGCATTGCTTAGTAGAGATCAAGGAAATAGCACTAGGTGGGACTGCCTCGGGTATCCTGTACAATTTCCTGTTCAAAGTAATAATAACACTACAAGGCCTAGACTCATATACAACATGACGTTTCCATAAATAAGGTTGGCCCAAAAGAACATCACAAACTTTGAGAGGAGCAACATCACACAATACGTCGTCTTTGAAGGGCTTGATGTCGTACGACAGTCGACACTGTTGGCTGACAAAGAGATCGCTTCCTTGGCGGAGCCATCCAATGGTGTAGGGTTGTGGGTGCGGTGTTGTTGACAAGGCCTGCTGCTTGACGACCTCTCCTGAGATGAGGTTCTTCTGGATACCACTATCAATTATGAAGTGCAGCAGGGTGCCTTTTACCCACATCTCTGAATGGAAGAGGCACTCTCCTTCTTCTGGCTCATCTGGTTCACCAGGCCGGAGCTTGGTGGTAGCAACGGTGGCACTGGGTTCCACGTCAATGATCCATCTTCCCTTTTCTGGTTCTGTCTCAGAGTCAGAATATACATCTAATTCAGAGGCTTTCACTTCGGCCACCAACGACTGCTTTGAGTAGCAGTTAGCAGTGTTATGCCAAGGGCTCTTATGGAAGTCACACCACTTCCCGGTATCTTTCTTTGTCTTTTCGGTGTCCTTCTTTGCTTGCGGCTTGTACCGGTTGTCTTGATACTGCCCATCATTACTCTGTCCTTTGTTCAGTGGGTTGGGGCCACCCTTTCCTGGCTTTTGTTGTGAGGGGTTCCGAGGCCCAAATTGCCACGTCTTTTGTTTGAGCTTCTGCTCGATTTTGACGGCATATTGGTAGGACACGCCCAAGGATGATATGTCCAGAAATTCCATTTTAGTCTGGATGTATCTATGCAGAGCACCACGATACTTGAGCACTAGATGTCGCTCCGAATCTTTGATATCCAACTTCGTGCACAAGGTATGGAAGATATTTGTGAAATATGGCACTACTTGGTCTCTTTCTTGCCACAGTGTGGTCCATTGGTATACAGGTCATCATAACTTCCAACAGGGTAGTATTGTTCCTTAATAGCATCCTTGAAGGATTCCCAGGTGGCTCTGACTGAAAATAATGAGGTTTCCTCTGTTTCCTTTTGCTCACAAAAAGTTTCCCACCAATCTTTGACATGGGGAACGACTTTGAGGAGCGCAAAAGTAATCTTTTCTCTATCCAAAAATTTATGAACAGAAAAATACCCTTCTAGTAGATTCAACCACTTGTCTATAGAATCTGCGTCTATCCAACCTTAAAATATAGGAATATCAAAGTTTATTTGTACCTTGAAGGGAGTGGCGCCTCCGTTCGAAGAAGATGTGTCGCCTGTTGGTAGTCGTCGAAGGGTTTGCGCGAAACTATCCATCATCTCGTTCCTCTGTTGTGTGAGGGCTTCCTCAATCAACAGTTTGAAAGGATCTCATATCCCATCATCTTTCTTTTCTCCTACCATGGGAGGTCGCTTGGGCGTGCAAGAGCTTTTTTCCTCAAGAGAAACAAGCTCGAGACCCAACTCTTTGTACTCCGACCTCGTTGGGGACATGCATTAAGACGACAAGGAGAAAACCGCTCTGATACCACTGATCCAAATTTTATGAGTAGAACAAAATGAATACAAATTATTAATAGGTGCTTAACACAAAATAACAGAGATACAGTAAAACTGGTTTTCTATTCAATAATGAAATAAGCTGAAACTGTAAAATGCAGCGGAAACAAGCTTGCTAGAATGGTGGCGGCTTATCTCTGAGAAGAGATGTGACGGCAGCGTGCATTCGCAAGAAGAAAGTTATAGTGAGGATTTGAAGGCCTTTTTTACAATAAGAAATAATTCCAAAAATCCTATACATCCAAAAACCTAACCCTAGGAGATGAAGTGCCAAAAGTCATGTGGGCCCTATTTGGGTAAGCTAGTACATCAACTTCCCGGGGTCGTAGCTTTTGCATACGATCTCCGTTTTAGGCATGTGATAGCCCGTTGGAAAGGTATCATCAAGGAAATTCATTTTGGGGGCTCAATAATTCCTTCAACTATCATTGAGGAGATCGATACTGAAAAACCTTCATTTAGGCCCTCAACATGGCCCCGGAAGTAAAAACTGCTAAAAATAGTAAATTGCCAAAAATGTCAAAAAATTGTTTTGAGCCAGTTGGAAAAGGTGGGTGGCCACCGATATCCATCTGGATCATGTGGCTATCATGGGTGTATTAAAAAATAACAATTGTGTCACGGCCCCCATAGGAAGTCGGTCACCTGTAGGTGCAAACACATGTGAGTCCTCACCAGTGTCACCACTCTGCTGAGGTGTAAGGTCATAAAAAATATGTGATATTTTTATTGAATTAATGGTGCTATCATCCTATCCATCTAACTATATATCCACTATACAAGGGTCATCATCCTCCTCAAGTGTGTTAGAGTCATCATCCTCTATGCAAGAGTCACCATCACTAGCCTTTGTGCAAGAGTCATTATCAAGATCAAACTATCCCAAATCAACATCTATCACTCTATCCTTAGATGTCTCATAATCACTATCATAGTGTGCCTCAAAAGTGTGCCTCTAATCCTTACCCCTACACCTACCATCTGGTTCCCATGACCCCTTGCAATAGTGACAAGGTTGCGTGCTCCTAATGGGCGTGGGGTCTATCTGTTCTTCCCACCATCTAGATGCTTCTTTTCTCTTTTTATCTGCTATGATGATCCCATGTAAAATATCCTCTTTGCTCCAAATGGAATTTCTAAAGGCTACATACTGAGGAAAGGTTATTATGGCCCTAGTTTTCTTGCTAAGGCCGGAGTACTTTATCTCCAAGCATGTTATCTCAAAGCATACCTCATCCATATCTGCTTATGGCTCTGTATTCATGTTCTAATTCCCACCGGCTGACAAGAATCTAAGCTCTGATACCACTGTAATGTTCCCAAGCCATTATTCTAGGAACATCATGGTTTTGGGTGTCTTTAAAAAACTTTTCTGGTTGTGGTATTTTGTCAAACACTTTTCTTACAGTTATGCTTAGGGTTTTACTCATGTGTTTATATGGGTGTTTGCAACAATATACAAGAATATACAATCATGGAACATACCTCAACCATATGCAATATGATAGACAAGCCAAAACATCTCAAATCTGCTTTTATTCATGAAATAGAAGAACCTTCTACAATGAAGATGTCGATCTGGAATGCTCAATAGATGGATAATAAGATAGACAATAGAAGATAATTATGCCAGGAACATCACAGTTTTGGGTGTCTTTTAAAACTTTTATGGTTGTGGTATTTTGTCAAACGCTTTGCTTACAATTATGCTTAGGGTTTTACTAATGTCTTTATATGGGTGTTTGCAGCAATAGACAAGAATATACAATCATGGAACATACCTCAACCATATGCAATATGATAGACAAGACAAAACATCTCAAATCTTCTTTTATTCATGAAATAGAACCTGCTACAATGAAGATGTCGATCTGGAATGCTCAACAGATGGCTAAGAAGATAGACAATAGAAGATAGGGGCTGCTACAAAATGCTCCAATCGAAGATGTCACAAGCCTCCAAAGGAAAAATATCCAAGGAATACCAAGAAAAGAATAGATTTGGTCGTATGAAGTGCGAAATCCCTAACTAAATGATGCCACGTCCTGCTGGAAAGCTGAAGCTCCTCAACAATTCAGCCCTACTGCCAAAGGTGTCCAATCACCCCAAGAAATATGCCAAACATTAGATCAAGTGATGGAAAGAGCAACCCAAGTTCCCGAATCTCCAAGATCCCTCTCAAACCCTATGGATCTTAACCTCCTCCAATGTATGGTGCGCCCCCCTTGGATGCCTGAAACCCTAATAATTTGGTCTCTCTCCTAGAAACCTCCAACAACTCTAGCAATCCACTAGAATGATAGATTGGGGCATGACAATGAAAACCCTAGTGATCAACTAGGAAAAATACCTGCTAGATCCTTAGATCTAGCTATCCTCCAAGATATGGTGCGCCCTGCTCTTGGTAAATCATCCCACTTTCAATACAAATGAATCCACCACCAAGACACCTTTGCAGGCCACCAAGAATAATTCTATGAAACTTGCAAAGGAAACCCAATACCTGGAATTCCCAAAATCACTTCTCCTAAGCTAGGACAAATCCTCCCTTAATGGATGGTGCGCCACTCTTACTGGAAACCCTAACTGGTGCGCCCTCTCTCTCTCTGCCCCTGCAACTGATGTAGAATCCTCATGCAACTGAATATATCTAGAACTAGAATGGTGTAAGAGAGTATTTCATCTTCGAGACCAATATTGGGACAAGTTGGGTGGAATCTTTCACCACTGAATCGTCCTCTAGGGTATGTTAAGTCAAAACCCTCAAAACCCCCAATGCTGGGCACACTAGCTAAAAGCCAGATATCAAAAGATGATCATACATGAATCCATCAATAGAGGCCCTTGATTTCCTTTATACTTCATGCTCACCTTCTCCCTCCAAAGTGACTTTCATTTTATTAATATTTTATTAATATTTAATTAATTAATTAGATCACTTTAATTAATTAATTAACCTTTTTACCTCTGAAAATCGCCTTATCTCTCCTTGTGGCTTCCCTAGCCACTGAAAGTTATTTCTAGCCATCCTATCCTGTAGTGTTTCTCCTCCTGATTCCAATGAGCTATTACACTGAGAGGTTCCTCTAAGTAATGTGACCAAAATGACCTCTTTAGTGAATTTATTTGACTTATAGCTCAAAATAATCAAAATCATGGAAATAGTCAGAATGCAACGAAACCAACTCCAACCTGTTCGGAATGGATCATAATGATGAAATGGGATGAACGATGCAAGCTGGACACCACAATGCCTCTCAATAATCCTTGTACTCTCTATAACATCCATTTGGCTACTCTAGTCATCATAAACCTATACAATGTAATGATGTCCCAAAGTGGGGACATTATAGTCCTCCCTGCTAGAAAATTGCTTGTCCTCAAGAAATAACCAAATCCCTCTGAGTAAAATACCAGGATCCCATGTCCACCTGTGCGATACACAGTAGAATCCATCCAAAGGTGAGCACTCATGCACTTTTCCCCCTAGGTCCCATATCAAGCCATGAACTGCTAGCCCCTGGGAAGCATAACCCTAAAATATACCAACTCCATGAGTCTCATGCACATGACACATGGCCTCATCCTTGACTAAGTCCATCCTCCAAGAAACTACCAAGATCAGCACAGTTTCCATCAACTGCCCATGCTGATGCCATAATGAGGTACAACAAGACTTCTGTGAGACACCCTCGAGTGATGTGCTCTCCCCAATACTAAAGCCCAATGGAAATTCGAAAGAACTTTCCCCTGCAAGGGTACACTTTCCCCTATTAGTCAGTGAAATGATAAACCCTACAATCCTTGGGTCCCATGCTAACCTCTATAGAATATCACCATGTTGGCCCTGCACTACTCTGACCATGATTGTCTGCCTCCTACATGCATATTGGATCCTCCTCTCCAGGATCCTCAAACTAAAATACATGTGACCACCAGACCTGTTGTCCAGAAACTGTATTTGTAGAGACACCTCTATATAAGAAGTACCTTTCCACTCATCTCCACGTCCAATCATGATGATCAAGAGTGGAAAGTTGC
The DNA here is from genome assembly GCA_009831015.1 of Picea engelmannii. NCBI lineage: Eukaryota > Viridiplantae > Streptophyta > Pinopsida > Pinales > Pinaceae > Picea > Picea engelmannii. The sequence continues at coordinate 58,844 of ML776846.1, forward strand.
CTCTCTCTATCGGACAAATAACTACAGGCCCACTCCAAACCGACCCAAGGTGGAGTAAGTGGCTTTCTGGTGTAACCAGGGTCATCATGACGTCAAACATCCTGCTAACAAAATGAACTCCCATATCCCATGGAAGAATTGGAATTTTATCACTTCCAATCTCATCTAACTACTCTTGTGTGAGACTGATCACTGTCAGAAACCCTATGTGCTCATCTTCTATCCTCCTCATGCTGCTATCAATGATAAATGTGTCAGGAGAGGCTAAATAAAACCTCTGTAACTGAAAGTAGATCTGTAAAGCATCACATGCTTTGGTCAATCTCAAGGAATCAACCAAAATCTATTCCATTGGCACCCATGGCACATACTCTCCTATGCTCATCACTAGCTTCCAATCATCCAGTGCAACCAGATGTAACTCCTCCAAATGTAGGTCCACCAATCTATACCTCTCATCTCCCATGCAACTTTTGATATGGTGAAGGTGATCTCCCCTAGCTATGTGATGTTGCAAAGGAGTGGAATCTGCATGCTCCCCTAAGGCAATAAACCCCTCTGAATCCCACCATATATCTCAGCATGCCTCTGTGAGCTATCACTCATCACTGTATGCTCCGACATACTCATGTTGTCTCCTGTAGACTCATGTTGCATCATAGACCCTAGGCATACTGCTGGATCAACCTCTACATGGAGGTCAACCACTCTTGAAACACAAATGGAAGTATCCTCCATCAACTGGTGCTCCTCTGCTAGATCACCAACATCCTCTAGCAATGTGACTAAATGATACATCTAAGTGTCCACTAAGAAAAATGAAGTGGATCTCTGACGAATCTCCTCAAGAGACTCATCTGATATAAACTCTGATTCTTGAAGAGTTTTCTGTGTGCCTCTCAAGAATCATCAAGTTCTCTCCAACTTCTGAGTAAGTCAGTCCATCTCCAACTCCTACTCCCTCAAGGCCCTATGATACAACTCACCAATTTATAGTAGGTAGTCCCTGTCTGTCAATAGTTGTTGGTAGTATGTCCTCATCATAGACATTCTCTCCCTGAGAGTGTGAAAATAATCCATGGCAAATCCCTCATCTGAACTATCATGTGCCACTGATGCTCTCCAGCAGAAATCCACCATCAATGCATGCATGTCATCACTGCGCTTGGTGGCTTCCGTGATCATATCCTCACTAAATCTCAATTGTGCTTCTAAGTGGTGTGACTACTGATCATGGTCATGTTGTAGTGCCACCTCATATCCCTCACTGCCAGTTTCAGTCCTGCTAGTGTCAACCCTGGAATCCCCAAAAATAGTCTCTACATAAGATAACGTGTTGAACTTCCCACTGTCTATTGTGCTGTTGGGCCCTCCTGTATGCCACTGCATCCCATCACTAGATGTTATCTCCCTCTGAAGCACATTGTATATTGTATGAGCAGTTGTATCCTCTTCTGCACTCACCCTGCTACTATCATCTGCACCTGGATCCCATGTAGATGTGTCCAGACATGCGCTATGGTCATCCTGACCAATAAAGAGTGCATACACATCAATGCAGGATGATCCTGGAAGTAATTTCTCCATCAACCTATCAACATCCACAATTTGATCAACTAACGGAGTCTCCAAAAATTGTGACTCAATATCCTCATGTTGATCTGTCTGTGTAAGGTCCACTGTTTGTACTCCCTATATCTCCTCCTGGATCGGTGGATCTACATGTCTGTGGTGTGAAACCCTCACACAAGGCTCCCCAATCATATCTGAGATGCCATTGATCTCCTCATGTGATGTGGCTATAATGGGTGTCTGAATAGATAACATATGTGTCACGACCCCCATAGGAATCTAGTCACCTATAGGTGCAAACACGTGTGAGTCCTCACTAGTGTCACCACTCTGCTGAGGTGTAAGATCATCAACAATATGTGATTTCTGCTAAAGTACTGGAGTTATCATACTGTCTGTCCAACTATCTATCCACTATACAAGGGTCACCATCCTCCTCAAGCGTGTCAGAATCATCAGCCTCTGTGCAAGAGTCACTATCACTAGACTTTGTGCAAGAGTCACTATCATCATCAGACTGTCCCAAATCAACATCTATCTCTCCATCCACATACCTCTCATCATCATTTCCATAGTGTGCCTCAATAGTGTGCCTTTGATCCTTACCCCTGCACCTATGATCTGGTTCCCATGGCCCCTTGCAATAGTGGTAAGGTTGCGTGCTCCTAATGGGCATGGGGTCTCTCTGTTCTTCCCATCATCTAGCTGCTTATTTTCTCTTTTTATCTGCTATGATAATCCCATGTAAAATATCCTCTTAGATCCAACTGGGATTTCTGAAGGCTACATACTGAGGAAAGGTTATTATAGCCCTAGTTTCCTTGCTAAGGTTGGAGTATTTTATCTCCAAGCATGTTATCTCAAAGAATATCTCATCCATCTCTCCTTATGGATCTATATTCATGTGCTAATTCCCACTGGCTGATAGGAATCTAAGCTCTGATACCACTGTAATGTTCCCAAGGCATTATGACAGGAACATTATGGTTTTGGGTGTCTTTTAAAACTTTTCTGGTTGTGGTATTTTGTCAAACACTTTGCTTACAGTTACACTTATGGTTTTACCGATGTGTTTATATGGGTGTTTGTATCAATAGACAAGAAGATACAATCATGAAACATACCTCAACCATATGCAATATGATAGACAAGCCAAAACATCTCAAATCTTGTTTTATTCATGAAATAGAAGAACCCACTACAATGAAGATGTCAATCTGGAATGCTCAACAGATGGCTAAGAATATAGACAATAGAAGATAATTCTTCCAGGAACATCACGGTTTTGGGTGTCTTTTAAAACTTTTCTAGTTGTGGTATTTTGTCAAACACTTTGCTTACAGTTACGCTTAGGGTTTTACTGATGTGTTTATATGGGTGTTTTCAGCAATAGACAATAATATACAATCATGGAACATACCTCAACCATATGCAATATGATAGACAAGACAAAACATCTCAAATCTACTTTTATTCATGAAATATAAGAACCTGCTATAATGAAGATGTTGATCTGGAATGCTCAACAAATGGATAAGAAGATAGACAATAGAAGATAGGAGCTGCTACAAAATGCTCCAATCGAATATGCCACAAGCCTCCAAAGGCCAAATATCAATGAAGATCAAGACAAGAATAGATCTAGTCGTATGAAGTGCCAAATCCCTAATTGAATGATGCCACGTCCTGCTGGAAAGCTGAAGCTCCTCAATAATTCATCCCGACTTCCAAAGGTGTCCAATCACCCCAATAAATATGCCAAACAGTAGATCGTGTGATGGTAAGAACAACCCAAGTGCCCGAATCTCCAAGATCCCTCTCAAACCTTATGGATCTGAACCTCCTCCAATGTATGGTGTTCCCCCCTAGATGCCTGAAACCCTAATAATTTGACCTCTCTCCTAGAGACCTCCAACAACTCCACCAATCTACTAGAATGATAGATCGGGGAATGACAATGATAAACCTCTGCAATGTAATTATGTCCCAAAGTGGGGACATTACACAATGTAGGAAGGGTTAAAGGATTGAGTGGAAGAAGATGTAACAACATGTCATACAAAGACAAAGAATATACAACATTAGGGTTGGGTTGATGAGGGCCTTCATTTATAGTATATATTTTCCATGTGTGATGGTTGGATTAATGTATTTGATGCACATAAGGTTATATGAGATTTATAAAGGTGAGATAATGGAGGTATAAGACCAACAATCATATTTTAAAACCAAGGAATTTGATAATAAACTATTCTAGGATTAGATCAAAATTGAATCACTTGAAAATGAATAAATAATGAGAAGTGGTTTAATAAAGAAAATAAGAATTGTAGTTACGGTGGGTGAGGCTAAGAACCTACCTCATTACATGACACAAATGATTGTTAAACCTCTCCATATATAGACATGCAAGGGGTTCTAAAAATGACTCTTGAGTGAAACTATATGAGGCTATGGCCATGGAAGAGGTGTGAGTTGATGGAATCTTAAGGTTAATGTGAGACATGGTTTGAGGCACACTTTTAGGTATGCCCATTGTATAAGATATTTGAGTTGAAATTTAGCCATGAGAGGTGAGAGTGATTCCAATGTAGGAAAAACATAGCTACCCCATTGAATAGGAAAAGTGTTACCCATGGAAGAATAAATAGTAACAAATGGGGTATATGTGAAAACAATTTGACAGGAAATATGGATTTTCACTTCTAGGAGAACAATATTGTACATCTTGAAAAAATATCTTTTATCATTATTTATGAGATATTCAAGCATAATGAATTATTAACTTCTAAGTAATAATACACACCTTGAAACTTAGCTTTAAAATTAACTAGTTTTGATATTGTAAGAAGCATACATATTTGTAGAATTATCATTATCACGATCAAGAATAACCTCTTGGGCTTACATCTAGTGGTTGATATAGGGTGTCACTATGTTGATGAAGTGGGTTAAAACCCTAATGGACATAGAGTATTGGCAATTAAATTGTTGGCCAAGTTTAGGGTAGTTTATATGTAATTTATTTTAAAGAGCCTCAAAATTAACTATAAAAATAACAAATATGTATATATATATATAATAAAAACCATAGATATAAATCTCCACATATTTCACACATCAAATGCTTGTAAATAAAATGATCATAACTCTACATCTTATAAATGCTTGTAAATTGCAAGGGTAAAGAATAAAAACAAATGACTAACTCCATTATTTTTCAATAAATATCCACATGCTCAAGGAGACATATCTTGAAAATCATACCATTATAATCAAGGTTGGGAATACATTTACCTTATAAACCATATCATATTATTCATATCGAGCTTGCTGAAAACATCCAACAACACCATTTTTTGTTTATCTTTGAATCATCTCATAATTGATATTTACATCAAAATTGATGTGCAACAAAAGCCACAAAGAGTCATTATAGTCATTATCATATGATTTGATATGCATATAACAAAAAAAATATTGAAACCCAATGATTAAAACACTTTAAGGGTCAAGATCATTAATTGTCTCATGATGTAGTGTTTGTATTAGTACCTTGAGCTCCTCATGGCTTTGAGAATGTTTTCTTCTCTATTGACAATGCCAACCACTAAAAAGTGGAAGCTCATCTACACACCTTCCCACACTCTACACCCCTTCCCCCAACTCACATCACTCTCAATTCCCCATACTAATTTTAATTATAAATAATGCAAATAGATAGTGAAAATGAAGTGGAAATCAAATAATATCATATAGAATCATCAAATGTAAAAAAAAAATATAATAATATACTCATATGTCTCATCAATTCAATCATCCTAAATTCTACTACAATATATTTCTTCATATTTTTTTTTTTGTTTCATAATATCCATCAAAGTGATGTTTTCATCATGATATTTATGTTATTGTTTTCTATACAGATGTTATTGTTGAGAATGTGAAACAGACCTTTGTCCATGTCGAGTTTATCAAAAGTTTCAAACATTTGTTAATAGGAATTATAAAATGTTAAGTCAAATCCAAGATTAATCAAGAACTCTAAAACTAATTGTTTATTCAATTACTATTATGCTATTACCATTTTATCTCTCCAACTTTCATGTTCATTCCTTCCTTTTCCAACATTTTCTCCCTAGAATCCTCCAATAGTGCATCCCACTCTCTTTTGGGAGCAACCAAAGGGTTACCATAAGTAATGTCACATTGAAATTTTGTTTGATAGGTGTTCCAAACTATCCACAAATAGTTCCCTTCCATAGAAAAAATCATCTTTTGGTTGGATATTTGTCAAAAAAACATGCATCATGTAGTCAACCCACCTTTTCTTCAAATCATGGTCTTGGTATTTGTATCTAGTTCTAATGGAAAATGTGAAAATATTGAACTCCTTCTCATGCAACTTAGAATAAAACATGGTATTCCCTACTAGTGCATTTTTTGGACAATTGGTTTGGACAGTTGATTGTCATTGATGTCAACCCTTGAATAAAGTCTGTTAGAAAATTCTAGTAGCCCCGAAGGTATGGTCATGGAACCCATAGTTTATCAAGGAATAAAGACATGAAGGTCAGTGTACCTGCAACTAATATTATCATAGATAGATGGTACATGTCATGTTATTTTCGGTGATAGGTGGTACATCATGTGGCTCCTTATGGTTGAGAAGATATGGATTTGTAAATATTGGAGGACCCTCAAGAATAATCTAGAAACTCCTAGAAGTTCAACAAGAAGTCAATTATTCTAGAAGCCTGTAGAAATTCTTCAATAAGTTTGCTAGTCAAAGTGGTTGCAACAAGAAGTTAATTATTGGTAAAGTAGTTGTAACAAAGAAATTATGAGTTTACTAATTATGGGTAAAGTAGTTGCAACAAGAATGTGGGTTAGCCCTAAATCAAGAAAAAGGGTAAAACAACTTTGACCCTAAAATGAGGAAAAATGGTAAAACAATTATGACCGTAAAGTTAGGAAAAAGGGTAAAACAATTATGACCCTAAAATTTGCTAAAAGCGTAAAATAGTTAAGACCTAAAATTAGGAAAAAGGGTAAAAAAGTTATGACCATAAAGTTAGGAAAAAAAAAGGTAAAACAATTATGACTCTAAAATTAGGAAAAAGGGTAAAACATTTATTACCCTAAAATTAGGAAAAAGGGTAAAACAGTTGTAACAAGAAATTAATTAAGGGTAAAGTGCTTACAAAAATAAATTAATTAAGGATAAAGCGGTTGAAAGGTAGTTAAATGAAAGAGTATAAACACACATCAAGAGTCTCTCATTCTTACATACAAGTTCATTGAATATCTATCTAGTGAACACTTGATCTATTGGCGAATATGAAGTAGTGAGGATGAGGTAAAGTAAAGGGGATGATTGTTCCAAGTTGTAGCAAGGTATGATGATGAAACAAGGTTGCTACATGATTAAAGGTATGATTTGACGCAAAACGCACCACCCAGGGCACGTTCGCTTCACCAGGACCTTCTTTTCCCTAGGCCCGAAGAGCTAAATTGCTTCTTCAATCTCCTATCGGGACTCTTCTACACCCACAGGGATCCCTTAACGATCTCCCTTTTCCTATCAGGAAATCGGACTTTGCGTACTCGCGAGTCTTAACTCCCAGATTTGGGTCTCCCAACCCCCGAAACCCGATGAAAGTTCCTCAAAGTTTTCCCTTGATCTTATCGGGAATTTTCCCCGTCGAGAAATCGACACTCACATTGTCATTGACAACTACCTCACAGAACTCTGATTACCGATAGCTCAGTCAATGCTGACCTTATCCCATTTTATCAGAACTTCCGCTTTGTCACGACTTCACTACTCTTGGCGAAATTCTTTGCGGCTCCAACTCACGAACCTCCGAGTTCACGATCTGTCGATGCCACCTGTCGCTGACTCTCTGCTGTGGTTGACCTTCTGACACCTGTCATCCACTAGGTGTATCGAAGTTCGCGAGTTCATGAATCCACAACCTATGAGTTCCTGGACATGTCTTTTCCCGAACCCCGATCCGCGATCGTTCGGTATGGCGTGACACTTGTCCACCACTCTGACCTGGTGGTCCCCACTCTGTCCTTGTACCCATCGAGAAATCGCATATTGGAATATCGCGATTCCCTTTCAATTCCCTGATCCCCAACTATGCGAGATCTCCTGCCATGTCTTCCTATTGTTGGACGGCTCTGAGCGCCCATCGGGATATCGCGAATCGCGATATCGTGATTCTTCGTGTGACGGTTCTTATGACCTCAAGAAATCTGAAATACCGAACCCCGATTCCTCTTGGAGTCCTGACGCGTGTCTTTCCAAGATCAACGACTATGGTTCCATTGGTGTTTTGAGTCTCGAGAGGTCTCGAACCTTTTCACTTCCAAATCTCCGATGTCTTCGAAATTCCAATGACCTTGCGGGACTTCAACCCTTACACACTCGGATTAACCTTGGAACAACTTCCACTAGATCTGACGGTTACCAGGAAAATCACTTATTGATTCAACGGCTCACAATACTCTGGGCTTAACCCCTGGTATGGCCATAACCTCCTTGCTTCTTCTGATGGATCTAATGGCTGACATGACTTTCCCGATCTTTTCCACAAGATCTCGACCGTCACTTCCTCTTCCTTTGAAGATTTCTCGAGAATGGCTAAGTGTTCCTTCTTGGCACTTTCCCTTCAACGCCTGCACTAGAAACTCTTCCTTGAAACGTTTCATGGAACAACTTCCTGTGCTCTCCTTTGACGATACCACAAAGGTGCTATACCTCCTAAGCTTTTCCACTCTGATTCTTCAGAGGAAACTTGCGCGCACGCCTTGCGCTCAATATTCAACAACTTCCCAAGTGTTGAACCCTTCCGACTCTGCGCACTTTCTATAGCAGCAATCTTCAATCTCCTTTGCTCAGCTTAACAACTGAGACTTCTTCTTCAGCCTGCGCACTCCTTGCATGACTTCAATAACTCACTTCCCCTCCTGGGTGAATGAGAACAAAAGTTAAACTACTGAGCCTTCATCAACGCACTCCTTGCGGATGGATTCGACTGCACACCTTGCAGGAATCTCCTGGCTCAGATAGAGAAACAATTGAAACTCATTCTCTCTCCCTTTTAGACTTTAGTTTGAAACATGAAATCACATGCACAACATATACAAAGCAAATTCATAACAAGAAACAAACATTCATGAGCATAACATCAACACACAGAGAAAACAACACAAACCATGTGCTTGAATTAAAGCTTCCTTCTATTAATTCAAATGCATGTACATGGGTTTTCTTCATACAATATTCTCTGCTTGCTCTTCTCTTCTCCTGAATGCTTGATAATCCAGAATTATTTTACAATGTACAATGAGGGTGTCTATATCCATTTTCCCTCTCGGACTCTAAGCTATAAAATCTAGACTTAAAAATCCTATCTACCAGCATTAACTAGAATAAATGCCTCCTATCTACTAAAGGACGAGAGATTAAAGGATCAAGGTACAATACAATACACAAATGCACCTTCATAAATGGCTTCATTAAAGTCTTGCGCTACAATCCCAAAGCATTTCAAAAATTTGGGTTTGTTTATCCATCTGATCTCTGCTTGATGTGCTGGCTTGCTTGATGAGTTGGCGATGCTCCTGCATCATACTCCTCGGCTTGAAAAATTTCATGGGCTCCTGTCCATGAGCTCCTGCACGGTTTTTCCATGCTTTTGTATCACTGCTTCGGTCTCCCAGCTTGCATCCTCCACTGGATGATTCTTCCACTTGACCAGGTACTCGAAGTATTGCTTCTTCCTGGTCTTTTTGCTCACTCGCTTGTCAAGTATATGCTCCATCTGTGGCTTCTCTGCAATCAAAATCTGTTTCTGCCACTGGATTTATGGTTTCTCATTACTTCCATCTCTTGCTTCCTCAGTCTTATATGGATATAAGTCTGAGACATTGAATGTCATAGATATTCCAATCTCATCCGACAACTCAATCTCGTAAGCATTTTCTCCCAATTTCTTTAGGACTCTGCATGGCCCAATTTTCTTCATTTTTAGCTTATTGTATGTTCCCCTTGGGAATATTTCCTTCCTCAAATGTGCCAGAACTAGATCGCCAAATTCAAACCGAAGTTGTCTTCGATGTTGATCCGCTCTGCGTTTATATTCTTGGTTTGACTCTAGCAATCGCTCCTTCACCCTGCTGTGAAGTTCTTCCATTGCCTCTGCGAATTCTTCAGCGCTTGCACTCTTAGTCATTATCTGCTCTGAATCCTTCAGTTCAGATACTCCTCTTGGCTGCCTACCATATACAATCTCAAATGGAATTTTTCCTGTGCTCCTGTTCACTGAGTCGTTGTATGCAAATTCTTCCTGTGGCAACACATTGTCCCAACTGCTATGGTGCTCTGTCACCAAGCTTCTTAATAAATCTCCCAGACTTCTATTTACCACCTCTATTTTCCCATCAATCTGAGGATGATAGGATGAACTAAACATCAAGTTAGTCCCCATATTCTTCCAGAGTTTCCTCTAGAAATGTCCAATGAATTTCATATCCCTGTTCGATACTATACTTTTGGGTAACCCATGAAGTCTAACGATCTCCTTGAAGAACAAATTTGCGATGTGAGTCACATCACTGGTTTTCTGGCATGGGATAAAATGTGCCATTTTGGAAAACCTTTCAACCACCACAAAGATTGAATCATGTCCTCTTTGTGTCCTAGGCAATCCCAATACAAAATCCATGCTGATTTCATCCCACGGCCTCTCGGGTATGGGTAATGGCTGATAGAATCCTGCATTCTGCTTCCTTCCTTTTGAATGCTGGCAAATTCTACATATGTCGACAAACTTCTTGACTTCTGACCGCATCCTTGGCCAAAATTATGCTTCACTCAACTTTGCAAATGTCTTGTCGTGGCCAAAATGCCCTGCCAATCCACCATTGTGCTTCTCTTTTAGCAGATTCTCCCTCATGGAGCAATTTGGTATACACAGTTGGTTGCCTCTGAATAACAATCCATTTTGGATCATGTAATCTATCCATGGTCTTCTGTCTCTGAGAACTGGATTCTCAGCTACCTCATATGCCTCTGCAAAATCTACATCACCGGCATACATGTCCCTAAGATTTTCAAAACCCAATGTTTTGACTCGGAACTCCTACAGCAACAAACACTTCCTGCTCAAAGCACCAGCCACTTCGTTAGCAGTACCTGAAATATGTTTAATTACAAATGTAAAATTCCGCATATACTCTACCCATTTAGCATGTTTCTGATTCAACTTCTCCTGTTGAGTCACAAACTACAATGCATGATTATCACTATACAGAACAAATTCCTTTGGGATCAAGTAATTCCTCCACTTCTTCAATGCCTGTATGATAACATAAAATTCTTTATCATACGTGGAGTACTTCAATTTTTCCTCATCCAACTTCTCACTGAAATATGCAATTGGTCTGTCCTCCTGACTCAAGACTGCTCCTATGGCAAAGCCACTTGCATCACATTTCACCTGGAACACCTTCGTAAAATCCGACAACACCAACACTGGTTGTTCTATGATCTTCCGCTTCAACAGATTGAAGCGCTTCTCTGCCTCTTCAGTCCAATGAAAAGATTTATATCTTTTCTTGACAGTATCCATCATTGCTGCACTAATTCCACTGAAATTCCTGATGAATTTTCGGTAGAAACTAGCCAGTCCATGAAAACTTCTCACCTCGAAAATATTCCTCGGTGATGGCCAATTTTTAATTACCTCCACTTTACTTGGATCCATCTTCAATTCATTTGCCGATATGACAAACCCCAAGTAAATGAGTTATGTCTTCATAAATGAAGATTTCCTCAGGTTGATCAACAACTTCTCTTGTTGTAGCTTCCTCATTACTGCAGCTAAATGTTTCAGATGTTCTTCTTTTGTTTTGCTGAAAATCAATATGTCATCTAGATAAATAATGACAAACTTACCAATGAATTCCTTCAACACTTCATTCATTAACCTCATGAAGGTACTCGGTGCATTCGTCAAGCCAAATGGAATGACTAGCCATTCATACAACCCTTCGTTGGTTTTGAAGGTTGTCTTCCATTCATCACCTTCTCTCATGCGAATCTGATGGAATCCGCTTTTCAAATCAATTTTTGAAAAATACTTTGCCCCACTCAGGCAATCCATAAGATCATCCATTCTTGGCAATGGAAACCTGTACCTAATGGTTATTTTGTTGATGGCTCTGGAATCTGTACACATTCTCCAACCTCCATCTTTCTTCGGACTCAGTACCATTGGAATGGCACACAGACTTAAACTTTCCCTGATCAATCCTTTATCCAACAGTTCTTGTACCTGCTTTTTGACCTCTTCGTTCTCCTGCGGTGTCAACCTGTACACAACTTTGTTCGTTAAACTGGCTCCTGGTATGAGGTCTATATGATGAATCACACTCCTCATCAGTGGCAACGAATGAGGTAATTCATCTACCACTATATCAACGAACTCTTCCAGCAGTTTCTAAATTTCCTCCGGCAAATAATCCACTCTTGTGTTGGTCAAAACAACTTTCGGTTTCCTGACCACAAAGAATTGTGGATCTTCCTTCTTCTTTACTTCCTCCAGAAGTTCCTTCCCACTCATGAGAAGTACAGTATTCCTTGGTTCTGGTTTCACTTCTTTATCTGTAATTGGAAGTAGCATATGTGTTCTTCGATTCTTCTCCAAAGTATACGTATTCATTTTCCCATCATGAATTACGTTCCGGTCATATTGCCATGGTCTTCCTAGCAATAAATGACATACATCCATAGGAATAACATCACAGAGTACTTTATCATTATATCCTCCTATCTTGATGTCAACTAAGCATTGTTTGGTGACACTTACCTGATGTCCCTTCTGTAGCCATGAAACTTTGTATGGACTCGGGTGATCAGTTGTCTCCAGTTCTAGTTTCTCCACCATCTCGGTTGAAACGAGATTGTCTATACTTCCACTGTCCACAATAACCTTGCATTTCCTATCTTTGGTCTTGCATGTGGTTCTGAACAGTCTATTTCTTTGAGCTGTGTCCTCCACCTCCTTCTTGGGTGTTAAGAGAACTTTACGCATCATCAGTGACATTCCGTCTTCTGCGTATTCTACTTCAGCATCTTTCCTCTGTGCCTCGGCGATGTGAGTTTCCCCTCCATCCTTCTTCCTATTTGGATAGTCAACTGCCTTGTGTCCATTCTTTCCACACGTGAAGCATGTGATGACTCCACCTCTGCCTCATCCTCTACCTCTGGTACAAGGAAATGTGTTATTATCGGCGTATCCTCCGCTCTGTTCTATCTGCTACCTTCGTTGTTCAGTGTGCTGGCCTCGCTGTGAACTTCCACCTCTTTCTGTTCTAGTTTGAGGTTTCTTCCAGTCGTCCTTGGATTTATGGAACCTAGCTTGGGCAAATAACTTACCTTTTGGTTGGCTCCTACCTCGGCCTCACTGTGCTGGCTTTCAGCTAGCTTCTCTTCAGCTCTCAACGCCATCTGATACGCATCCTCCACCATTCTTATGGTTGTCATACTCATCTCATCCTGGATATCGTATCTCAAGCCATTCATATACCTAGAAAATTTTTCATCATCGCTCTCCCGATGACCTGCTCTGATATTTAGCTTGTAGAATTCCTCAGTGTACTCTTTTACTGTCATTAACTTCTATCTTAGGTTCTGCATTCTTCTGAACAATGTGATTTGATAGTCCCTTGGGATGAATTTTTCCTTCATCTTCGCAATCATTCGATCCCAACTTTTGATCTTTTGCTTTCCTTTGGAACGTCTATCTGCCTGAAGCTCGTCCCACCATAATGCAGCATGTCCCTTCAGTTTTGTGATAGCATGCCTAACCTTTTTATCCTCTTCGATGTCCTCATAATCGAAGTAAGTATCAAGAGCTCTAATCCAATCTAGAAGCTCTTCTGCATCCAGACTTCCTTCATAAGATGGAATGTCCATCTTTGTCTTTGAACTCATCCGGGCGATAGCTTTAATTAATCGCTCATTGGCTGCATCTTCGGCTGCAAATTCCCCTTGTTTTTCAACTTCAACTTTGCCTTCGGAGTCACTCAGATCTCCATCACTGGCTGTGCATCTCTGCACTGCTTCCATGTCTTCTAATATCGCTCGGAGATCACGTATCTGCCTTTCCATTTCTGTATTTTGTGCTTGTCTTCCTCTGCCTCTCTGGTTTCCCCTATCCTCTAAATCAGGTGATTGTCTTTCTCTCCTTGGCAACATGGTGAAATCTTCCTTTCTTCTCTGATACATAAAACAGAGAAATCTTCTCGCTCTGATACCAACTGATGTGTATCAGAGTGCTTCTTTCCTTCCTCACTCATCTTGCCTGAAATATATAGACAATAAATCCGCTTTGATACCAACTGATGCAAAACGCACCACCTAGGGTACGTTCGCTTCACTAGGACCTTCCTTTCCCTAGGCCCGAAGAGCTAAATTTCTTCTTCAATCTCCTATCGGGACTCTTCTACACCCACAGGGCTCCCTTAACGATCTCCCTTTGCCTATCGAGAAATCGGACTGGTATGTAGACATAGTTCCTAGTCTACATACTAGTTTTTGGTAAATTTTTCATTTGAATGTGAGAACCCAAACATGGATTTAGCATTAAAGTAGATAAGAGGGGTAATATTCATCCATGAACTAGAGGTGGAACTCATAAAAAAATACCAACAACAGAATAGACAGACAATGAAAGAACTATTGTCATGCTATCATGTGTAGGAAGAAGCACCAGATGAAGATGACCCACACAATATCCAAATTACATAAATTGAAGGATAAAGAGAGATGGAAGGCCCATCCCTGGAATTAGAAGTGTTTGTTGCACCAATCAAGGTGAATAAAGTCAACATTGGGACAGTTGAGAATCCTAAAATGGTCGTCATTGGAGACTACTGGGATGAGAAAATAGTAGAAAGAATAACACAGTTACTGCGTAAGTACAACTACTTTTTCCCAACAACCTTTAAAGAGATGAAAGGCATATCAAGAGAGCTAGGAGAGATGAAGATACCTCTCAAACCTTAGGCTAGATCTATCATACAATGACCTTATAGAATAAATCCAATATATAAGCAAAAAGTGAAAGTAGAAATCGACAGAATGTTGGAATCTGGTATCATAGAACCCGTAGAAGAATCAGAATGGATAAGCCCTATGGTGGTGCAAGAAAATAAACAAGGAGGGATAAGGATTTGTGTGGATCTGAGGAAACTGAATGTTGCTTGCCTACATGACCCTTTTCCCACCCATTTCACAAATGAGGTATTAAAGAATGTGGGAGGTCAGGAAACATACTTATTTACAGATGGATTCTTAGATTATCATCAAATAAAGATAGCTCTGAAAGATAGGTACAAGACTACTTATTCCATCGAATGGGGCTCCTACTAGTATATAGTCATGCCATTTGGGATGAAGAATGCACCAACTATATTTTCAAGGGTAGTAATAGCTTCTTTCAAGGAGTTCATACATCCATTTTTGGAAGTGTATCTCGATGATTGGACATTCCATAGTTTTTTAAAAGATCATGTAGAGGTGTTAAAAATGATGTTGGAAACATGCAGGTAGTGTCAGATATCATTGAATATGAAGAAGTGCATTTTTGGGACACCTTTTGGAATACTGTTGGGACATATAGTCTATAAACAAGAGATATTGGTGGATCCTGCTAAGATTGTAGTTATTGTTAATTTACCACCACCAAAATCAGTGTTCCAGTTAAGAGAAACATTGGGACATACAGGCTACTACAAAAAAATTATAAAAGGGTTTGTGCATATCACTGCGCCAATGGAGAAACTATTAAAGAAGGATACTAAATTCCAAATGAATGAGGATTGTCAACAAGGTTTAGACACCTTAAAAGAAAATATGGTAACAACACCTATCCAAGTATTCCCAGATTGGGAAAACATATTTAATGTGGATGTGGATGCATCAACCATAGAACTTGGAGCTATTCTGGCACAACCAAGAGAAGGGGAATTGGACCATTCTATAGCATTTGCAAGGAGACAATTTTCAGAGTTAGAGAAGAATTACAATACTACAGAAAAAGAAGGCTTAGCAATGGTATATGCACTTCAGAAGTTCAAACATTATTTACTTGGAAAAAACTTTAAATTTTATACAGACCACTCAACCCTTAAATACCTAGTCAACAAGAAAGTGTTGGGGGGGAGGATCTGTAGATGCTTATTGTTGTTTTAGGAATTTGATTTTGAAGTGATATTCAAAACAGGGAAGTTGAATGAAGAACCTAATCACCTATCAAGAATCACCAATGGTGAGGAACCTACAAATTTAGAGGACAACTTCCCTGATGGGAAGCTATTTTCAATCCAAGTATCTGATGAATATTTTGTTGACATCATTGAATACTTGAGTACAGGGACTGGGCCACAAGATTTTAACATTATGCAGAAGAAAAATCTGGTAGTCAGAGTTGTAAATTATCAATTGATTGTGGGAAACTTATACAAGATGGGAACAGACAACATTCTAAGAAGATGTGTCCTAGAACATGAAAAACCTAGAATTTTTGCAGAGGCTCATGAGGGAATAGATGGAGGACATTATGCAGAAAAATATACCACACAAAAGGTATTGTGCATAGTACTATGGTGGACGACCATTCAAAAAGATGCTAAGGATTATTTCTAGCGATGTGATGTATGTCAGAGGGTTGGTAAACCTAATAGAAGGGATGGGATGCCACTAAGGCCACAAGTAACCTTGTAAGTATTCAACAAATGTGCAATAGAATTTGTGGGACTAATTAACCCACCAATGAAAATGTCAGGAGAAAGGGGTATCATTACTACAACAAGATACTTAACAATATGGGAAGAAGAACCACCAATAAAAGATTGCAGTGCAGAGACACAACACATTTCCTGTTTGAGCAAGTAATCACTAGATTTGGATGCCCACAGATTTTGATGAGTGACCAAGGTACTCACTTTATCAACAATATTATCAAGTCTATGACCGAGGATTTTTAAGTCTACCATCAAAAGAGTACACCATATCACCCTAAAGCAAATAGAACAATGGAAGACTTTAATAAGATCCTAGAGAATTCCATGACAAAGATCTGCAATGTTAATAGGGACGATTAGGACTTGAAGATACCAGCAGTATTGTGGGAATATGGGACTACATGAAAAAAATTGACAAGACAAACATCATTCAGGTTAGTATATGGACAAGAATAGTCAGTAGTGCCATTATAATTTATGGTACCCAGTCTGCGCGTCGTATCAATGACCAACATGATAGAACGAGGTGCATTAAAAGAAAGGATGAGTCAGCTGATGGAGATGGAAGAATATGGGATTCTAGAAGGATTTCACCAAGAATTACAGAAATCAAGAGATAAATCTTGGCATGACAAGCATATCAAGAGGAAGTGTTTCAAGGAGGGAGACCTAGTCTTGGTATATGACAGTAAATTTCTTCAGTATCTAGGGAAATTCCAAATGCATTGCTTGGGACCATACAAAGTGAAGACTGTCACAAATGGGGGATCTGTACAATTGAAATATCTGGGAGGCACATAACTGAAATGAATGATTAATGGGAGTTGACTGAAGTTGTACAAGGATAGTCGACCTCCTAGTACTTAGAAAGTTACAACGCAGTAAGAAAATATGTACATAGTGTATTATAGTAGAAGTTAAGAGAGATAAAGTGAGAAAAATTAAGAAAAAAAAGGAGAAAAAGAAGAAAATCCATAAAAAGTAAAAAGGGGGATAAAACTAGAAACAGATCGGCGGGCAAGGAAGGTTTTGATAGAAAAGAACTAGTATAATAAATCGTGCATTAAAAGAAAACCATTGATTGAAAACACTACATGCAGGAGAGAAGTTAACAGGTAGAAAGGCATAGCATGCAGGAAACACAACAAAAAGTGAAAACGTGACAATAGTCAGTGTGGCACAACTGTCACTTCTTTGTTCCACTATAAAGTCACAAAAAGGGGGGAAACAACTCAGTGTATTATTTTCTAAAGAGTAGAACATAGAGTCGAGTGGTAGAGCAAGAGAGGGAGAATTTGGGATAGAACCTGGCAATTTAAAAGTTTGTAGTCCAAATTTTATCAAAATGTCACCACTGAGAGTTGGAGCGCCTAGAAGAATCGGACGAAACACACGGAGTAGTACCTGGGTGCCACAAACCAGAACACACAAGATGTCAACAGTCATGGATGTGGAAAAAATACACATACCATAGTATGAGAAGACCACGATGCATGTAGAGGAGGATCAAAACCCCACACAAGAGGTCGAGTAGCTGGAAGAGGACACCGAAAGAACGTAATTTGACGCATCTAGGGGGAAAGTGCCAAAACAGGGAGAACAAACCACATAGTTCACACAGCAGAGCCTACAGCCGGAACCAAAGCATGAAACAAAGAAAGAGATGGTACTAGAGGGTGGGGTATCATCCCCATAAGGGAAGAAGAAGGTGCGAGCAGAGAGTAGTGCGTAGGGCATACAATGCATACATGCATAATTGGCCATAGTGATTCAAAAAATTCCCAAAGGTGTGAAGGTCTACGATGACATGGTGGGAGGAGTAGATGCCCTTAAATACTCCGACCTTGACGTGTCTGACACAATAAAGTTCCTGGACTTAGCAGCACAGAGTTACTTGGAGTGCAAAGGAGAAGGCCCATTAGGTGCGCCAATGTTGGATCCTGCACAGTGGATCATGGGGCTATACAATACAGAAATAATGAACTTATTGGATATACCACACTTTGGGTGTGGTAAACAAATCAATGGATGTGTAAAGCAGCTGTTAGCACGGATGCATGAAGGAATCTTATTTATGGATAGGCCAATACCTATTAATGTTGATCTCATTGCAACAATCACAGGGATACCCACGGATGGAGAGAAGCCACAACAATAATTGGAAGATAAAACTAAGGTGAAAGCCATTTCAGACAAAATCAAAGATAAATATGGTGCAGAAAGGGGTAACATGGGAATCAGGATCAACGACATCAATGATCCCATGACATGATTTGCAACACGACTTCTAGGTTGCAAGTTAATGCACAAGTACCGGAAAGAGGAAATACCTGTAGGAGTAGTAGCAAATACAACACAGTGCGCGAAGGGGAGCTTGATGGGTTGGGCCCCATATCTACTAAATTCATTTCAAGAGGACTACAAGGATGCACAAGAATGGGGATCTGAGTTCCACTATTCTTGGTTAATCATCCTCATTGCACTCATGGGATGACAAGAAAGCACATACATTCTGTTCCTGCTAATGATAGGAAAATTTGGCGTAGCGCAACAGATCCTAAGAAGAAGAAAATTAACAATGACATGTTCATGCTATACCTAACAGAGATCCAAAATAGACTAGCATATATGTGGAGGATTCCCAAAGAAACTGTCCACGAGTTTACACAAATAATGAACTTCCAAGCATCGCCATAGTATGTGGCTATAAGAAAAGAAGGATCCAACCAAGGAGTGGTTGCAGCTAAAGTACTGTGTGATGATGCCGAACATCCACATGGAGGTCCAAGAGTGGCCTGAGGAGTGGAAAGTACCATAGATTCTAAGAAAAATGACAACAGTAAAAACCAAGATGCAAGGTAGAACATTCCCCACGCAACAGACATGAAGGAATGGTGCTAGCCTAAAAAAGAATACAACAATAGGTACAGTGGGGGCAAGCAACCCAATTCAAAAGAAAAGAAGGAAACAAAAGAAGTCACAGTGTAGTCCTACACAGGGTCCACCAGACATAGAGCATGCACCAAGAGGACCGACAGGACAAGTGAGCGCAGAAGAAATGAAAATGTAGGCACAAGAAATGTCCATGGAAGAAGGAGAAGGGAAGGATATAGGCATGGATACACTGATTCCAGAAGCATCCGAGCCATCAGACTCCCAAAGGAAGAGAACAGGGGAGAAAACAAGTGGCTCTAGAAATAAGGCTAAGCCCCACAAGAAACCAATGGAATCATCATTAACGATAGATGATGTGGAGATGATAGCCATGAAAATAGAAGATCGACTATCAAAGTTGTGGGAGAATGCCAAAAATCACAGGGATTCAATTTTGGAGCAAATACAAGAAGCAAAAACTGCACTGGAGTAGTTGAGGATCATGACAGAACAACAACAACAAAAGACAACAATGCTAGCTAAAGAAGGGGCACCGATTGGAGAGACAATGCATATCACGGCGTAGGGAAGCATACATTTTATCATCACTCCTAATATGTTTTTTATGGATGAGGAGATAACAAGGAGGCCCAAAGACATTGATATGTTGGACTTGGCATTGCCTAAGGTTCCAACTAAAGTGTTGTATAAATTACAAGTGATCATTGTGCAGGAGATTTAGTCCAGAGTAAGGTTTGATGCGATGAACTTACAATTGGCACAGGAAGACAACACCTCACTGAAGGAGGCACTTAGCCAGGAAGGGTAGGAGAAATATATGGCACAACAAAAGGTGGACGATATTTAGAACCAAATTCAAGCAGTATTTCAATCCATATGAGACAATGAAGGAGTACAAGAAGCCTCATCGCAAGAGAAAATCATAAAGATCACACAGACTCTGCAATCATATAAATAACAGATCAAAGAACTGGAGGTGTGCATAGTTCCTATGATTCCTCCAGAAGTTAGAGTGCAAAGAGAGCAAGATGTGACAACTTCTACAGAGAACATCGCACAAAACATACACAGAATGACAAAGATGCTGGAGAAGAGCACCCATCTATGGAAACAAATTTTAGAGGATGGGAGCTTACAAGAGTTGCAAGGGAATGAGGAAAAACTACATGGAGCAATGGCATATGCCAAACAATGATAGAGGATGATGTCACTACTAGAGAAAATCAACACGATCATGGAAATGAAGAATTTACAAGATGAGGATAAGGTAGTACAAGTGAAGAAGATGGCACGACAGGCTCAGTTGGAACCCCTGCAAGAAAATGCAGAGCAACTGGTCATCGAGATCAACACAACAAAGATTAACATAGAGTGGATAGTATTGGAAGGGGGAGAACTATGACAACACCCAGTTACCACGAAAATGGTGGAAAACATGGTTGAAATGAGAATTCAGGCTCAGGCACAGTTCCAAATAATAATTGAAATGTATGACGCGCCCGTGCAAGCAATGACAGATTTTGGAGTGAGGCAATGACTCGGGACGAGTCACAATGTCAGTGTTGGGGGCCTGTTGGACGCAGGCCCATTTTGGGGAAAAGGCTAATTTTGGAGAATGAAACGTAAATAAGGAAAATACAACTGGTAGGAAAAGAAACATGTGTAGAGGAAAGCACATGCAAAAGAGGAAAGCATGTGAGGTGCGCATGCAAGAAGACCGAACCATGCAAGAGTTATGGTTTTGGTAAGAGGATGTAATGGCTGATAAGCCAAAGATAAGTATAAAGAGGTACCTAGTAGGTCTAGGTCAGGGGGTGGTTGTTATTAGGGTTGTTGGTGGTGGTTGGTTCGAAGAGTGAAATAGGGTTTGGTGTCATTGTAATTCCATAATTCCATAATGACTGTAAAATCCAAGGTTGTTTTGTAAGCTATTGAGATGAAGAAAGAAAACAAGGTAGATCTTGAGGGTTAGATCACAGGCTGAGGAGCATGGTGTGATCTAGTCTATCTCATTAAATATCTTGATCCAACTTAGGGAGAATTGTAATGCGCATGACTCCATAGATGACAAAACAATAATAAAAGATCCCAAGAGCCAGATCTTTGTGGATGTAGCCCAGGAGGGGGTGAACCACGATAGCCTATGTGTTATGTGAATGATTCATTGTTGTATATTTTATGTTAATGATTAGATATTAGATGAATGTTTGATGAAATAGATAAATATGATTATTTTACATGAATGAACAATAATGAGAGAGTACTTAGCATAAATGGATGTTATAGTAAATAAATAAATATCACAAGGTTCAATTCCATATCCCCACTCATTCCCATGCTGCAAGTGCCTGAGCATTGCAACCACCCACAGAGCTATCTCGGGTGAGACTACGCAGTGCACCCCATGTATTGCATCAACTTCTGGTTTTCCAAGGGGGGTGATAGTTTTAGAGGGTTTTGTTGGAAACCATAGTAGATCTGAACCTAGGTCAGCCCAAGAATGGTAGAAAGAGAGAAGTAACCAACAATGGTTGATGCACGTGTTGTTGTATAGGTTGTGGTACATGGTTGATGCACGTGTTGTTGTATAGGTTGTGGTACATGGTTGATGCACGTGTTGTTGTATAGGTTGTGGTACATGGTTGATGCTTGGTAGGGTACATGTTGATGGTTTGATACATTCTTATCCAAGACATGTGGTTGTGATGTTGGACATCTATTTGAGAGGTGTCCTTGGTATATGATCCATGTGAGAGGATCTGGTTCAGTATCAATGACAATGACGAGTTGATAGTGGCAGTGATTATGGTAGTGATAGGTTGGTCAGTGACAAGTTGATGTGATGGGTTAAAAGTGGCAGTGGCGGTAACAATGACAATCAAAGTGGCAATTATTTTGGTAGTGACAATTGGTCTACACTTATATTTCAGGGTTCTAGGACGGGGAAAGGAAAGGAGTTTGTAGCCTCCTTTCGGTTGGTGCCAAATACCATAAGGATTTGGATCTTCCTTCAGGTTGGAGCTTGTAAATAGGGGGTCATATCCTCCTTCCAGTTGCAACTAGAGAATTGGGAACTTGGTGCTTCCAATGATGTATTCTTTGATATATAAGAAAACATTATATGGTTTTCTCCCATTTGGGTTTCCATGTAAATTCTAGTGTATTGTTTACTTGATGTGATGTTTCTTATGTTTATATGCTCATGATATATTGATGATACATTGATGATATACTGTTGATAAAGTTAAAGATTATATATTGTGGTTAAAATTGATATAAAGTGCTCATACTAATTCACCCCCCCCCCTCTCAATATTCCAACAAAAATCACATATTACGACCATAATTATTCAATCAACATAAACAATAATTTTGTATCAAATCAAAATAATTAATATATTAGTAACCAAGAATTTAAACCCATTTAGTGGGACAATTTTGTTGCGATGTGTAAAGTGATAGGAATCTCCCCATTACTATTGAAAATTATGACTAGCAAGGGATCAAGAACAATATTAGAAGTGGGACTATTAGTATGTAGGTCACTATATGCATGGGTATGTGGAGTGGTTTCATTAGGATCAAGAGTAGAGGTAAGAACAATATTAGTGCCACAAGAAACATAAAAGGGTGGTGTGGCAAATAATGGAGAGTTAAATTTTTATGAGGGAAACAATGGAAGGGTTGTGCTTGAAGGAGATGTGGGTCATTATGGGTTGATAAATAGTAGTATGCATTGGGATAATTTTAATTCCCAAGTCATCCTCTCTCAAAAATATATGTAAAAAACCAATATTTCTTTAACTACAATTAATCAAAATAAATAAATTACATACATAAAATAAATTGAGTTCATTGAATTTCAAAATTGCATACCTTATAGTGATTGAAGTTTGTAATAAATTATTTTTGTTTAACAATACCTTCTTCAAATTTATCATTTTCCTATTTTAACTGGATCTTGGTGTCTAAGATTTATAAAATAGTTCCTATGGATGAAATCCTATCAACCCCCCCCTACTATTTTTCATGCCTTTGAATTTACTCCAAATTGAAAACCAACACCTTAATTCTATTCGAACTCCATAACAAATATTGTTCCATGCACCACTTTCTTTGTGATAGATCCAATATGAGATTCATCTATTAAATATGATGTACTCAATTAATATGCCAGGGAACTTGGCTTAGGAAATACTAAGCGTACCCTCCCTTTTCCAGAGAACTAGATGAAAGGCTTATATTGGCATATGAAGGTGTATCCTGTAGACTATGCCCTAGCATTTGGTCCCTCAGTGAGAGATAGGGGACAAATATTGGTGTGATGAAAAATTCATGCCAGTACTATTCTTGGAAACCTTTCCATATATTAGAGAGCTATAGCAATTGACACTCCTCTGTTAGTAGAACCCTACAAAATATAGCCTCTATATTCGACCAACAAAATTTCTACATCTTTGCATCTAGAAGGAATTTGAAAATTCTTTCAATTTAGTAATATTTAGCAGACAATAATACTCCCACCAATATAAACCAAAAAAAAGTATGGGTTCTAATAACAAAATTGTGGGAGACCTATCTCAAAATATTCCTTGAGTCCTATTGGTTTCATGGATCTACCTCTCCAATAACCCTTTTTGTGTGGACTCAACAAAAAGGTGTTCATGGTATATTTGAAAAGACTCCTTGCAAGCTACCAATTGTAGTGAGATGAGTTAGAAATAATGATTTGATTCAATATTAGGTAGTACCATGTTCCATACTCATAAAATATAAAACATGGAGAACCAAAACCAAGACCTACCGACCAAGAACCAACAATTCAAATCCAAGTACCAACAACTCGACGGGCTTCTAGAATTGATACTTCAGTCAAAAATCTATCCAAGAATATGGAAACTCAAGGTCAACTATCAGAATTGATGTGTATCCACTTGGGTATCCCAATACTAGAGCCAAATATCAATCCAAGAATATGGAAACTCAAGGCCAACTATCAGAATTGATGTGTATCCACTTGGGTATCCCAATACTAGAGCCAAATATCAATCCAACCAAGCATAAATCCCTAGAAACAAAGTACAATATAGTCACATGAAGATAGCCCCCACCCACGATTTTAAGATCAAAATGCTTGGCGTTGCTTTCCCAAGGTAGACACCAAACAAATTTGATGGTTATGATCCCTTGTGTTGGGTTAACCAAATGGAAAATTGTTTATCTCTCCATGGAATTAATAATGGCCTATAGAGAAAGGAAAATTTTAAGGATCCATACTTCCCTTAAAGTGTAGAAACCTTGGCAAATCTTACTAGTTCTTAAAATTCCAACCATAAAATGTTTGGCAATATTTTTGTAAAAATATTAAAATTTCTAAGGATTTTATATAGTTTCTAGGAAAATTTGGTGATTTTTAGAGTAAAATACATTTATCTTATAAAATATGGGTGAATCAATTTAGAAAAAAATGGAAATGGGTGAATCTATTTTTGGAGAAAAACATGGAAAACTCCCCTAAAATTTTCCCTGTTGTAGAAACTAAAAGTGAGGGTCTTATAGTTTTAGAGAATTGGCAATGGTATAAGAAAACTTACAAAGGCTACATTTCTTGAACCCAGTTTGTGAAATTACTTTAAGCTCATTTTGAATGTGACAATCACTATTTGGGACAATTGACAAAATTACACCAAACAAACATAATTATTGACTATATTTCCACCTTTGAGCAATTCAAAATTCACACAAAAGGCCTATATGATTCCCCTTTTAAAGAATGTTTCATTAGTGGTCTCAAGATGGAAATTAGAGAACACATCATTATGCAACATGCAAAAACAATATTGGAATCATGTGAAAGAGATAAACAAGTTAATATGGTGATCAATTCCCAAACCAAGAGACCTTTGTTCACTACTCGCACTAGGCCCCCTATTGCAACTACCCCATACCTATCCAACTCTCAACTAGTGAGAATCTATAAATTAACTTAGGAAGATATGGTAGAATGAAATTTCCTTTGACTTTGCTATAATTGGGATCAACAATATTTCAAAGGGAACAAATTTAAAGAACATAAATTATTTCAAATGGATGTATCCCCATAAGAACACTTAGAATAAATATCAACTAAAGACACTCCCAAACCATATTTTTATGATGTCAAACCTCTCGAATAAGAGGAAAAAACCTTGCAAGGAACCCCAAATTTAACTCCATGTCTTATCATTTTTCAACGACCCAAACATTGAAGTTGATTGGTTACATCAAGCACCGAAAATTGATTGTATTGATTGATATAAGTTGCACCCACATTTTTATTCATAATAGAGTGACACAAGAAACTCATTGTTAAGTCCATCTTATACCCAATTTTCAAATTAAGATAGCCAATCGTGGTATGATGAAATGTGGTGGCCAATGTGAAAATGTGAAACTCCTCAAAAGGCACATGCTTTCGATTGAAATGGGTGGTTGTGATTTAGTTCTTGGAGAGGAATGGTTATACACTTTGGGACCTACCATGGATTTCAAGTATTTATACATGAGCTTCATTGAGGAAGGGCATAAAAATACCCTCAAAGGAATTACATATAATTCCCTTGAAATTATCACCTCTCATCACATGAAAAGGTTATTGAAGAAATACCATTCATATGCATTATTGCACAATTCACCATACAAGTAGTGGAGCTCCCCCACACTTGAGATTCACCCTAATTTGTGGGCATCAATTAGTAAATTTCAATATTGACCTAAGGGTCACAAACATTTACTAAAGGAATTTGGTTTCCTTAAATTTTATTTTATTTGTAATAATTAGGACCTAGGTGGATATATCTAGAAGATATCATAAGATATATTATTTTGTTCATGTGTTAATTAGTTTCCTATAATGTAAAACATATATTTATTTTATGATATTTGTAGAGATTTTGGGAGAAGATTTAGTTATTAGTTTTAGAGCAGATTTGAGAGTGGATTGATTTTTATTTTTATTTTTTTTAAATGTAATGGAGAGATTTTAAGTGTATAAAGGTTGGATTGTTGAGAATCATTGGATTATGTGAGTGTGAGCGTGAGGAGGTACGAGAAAGACCAAGGACTATTTATTATGTTTTATTATTAATTTCCTTCCAATTTTCAATAAAAGATCAGAACTTTGTGTCTCAATGCTTTTCCTGCATGTTTTAATTTTGCTCTATGTATAAATCTGAGTTTGGGTGATAGAGAATTTATGTTTTTTTAGGAGATCGTGAACATGAATAATGTTTCGAATGTTGATTCATATTGAGGTTACTAAAACGTAGGAGGATAATACCTTTGTAGAGTTTAAGCTAGTCGAGATCGATCAAAGTCAATTTGGACCTGCGTGCAGAGTTTCAGAACCATTGCAGTGAAACCTATTTTCATTGAAATAAATCCAACGATAGAAATTATATCTGGGTGAACCTATTTTAAGATCGACAGTCTAAATATATTTGAAATACTATCTATTCAGAACCCCTTTCTTATTTCATACTCCGACTAAGTCTTGTTATATCGAACCCCCACGAAGAACTTGTTACTTGGACTCTGATCAGATGATCTTTCACTTCAGACTCCGACGAAATCTTTACTAAATTAGACTCTGATAGAATCCTATCAAACTCCAAATAAGACCCTTGTTACTCAGAATCCAACTGTCATCGGACCCTTACTACAAAAATAGACTCTAAACTATCGGACTTCGATCCATCAAAGTGTGAGTACTTGAAACCACTCTGATAGAAAGTCTATGATATCTTATTTTGTTGGGAAATTCAGTCCGAATTTATATGGAGGATTAATGGAAGAGCTATGTGAACTGTTTAGCACAAGGAGGAAGAGTTTTAAGATTTGATCTGGCAAATTTTCGGAACGAGAGAAGAGAATTTTCATTGATTCCATCATCAAGTGGTATCATAGCACAGCAATGCTCTAAGAATCATAAGGAGAATTTGTTAGAACATGTGGAGTGTGTGTGTCAACATAAGAATGCCAAGAATGGAAGTGGACGTTGGAATAGGTCAAAGGAAGACCTATAGAAAATGCAGCATTACTAAAATATGTGAGACACCTCCATGCAAGGATGGATGCCATGGAGAAATACCATAGAAGGGATCTTGGCATAGGTGATCTCAGTGAGGCTGAAGAATCCTCGGGTGACGAGGAAATAGAAGAAGAAACAACGAAAGTGAAAGTGTTGAAGATGATTATGAAAGTTGGTTGTAGACCAAAAGTGGAGATACCCGTGTATGAGGGTAACTTAAATTTTAAGGAGTTGATGGACTTGATAAATGAAATGGTCAAGTGTTTTTATTTTAAGGATGTTGAAGAATACAAGAGAGTAAAGTATGCATCAACCATTGAAAGGACATGTAACTTTATTTTGGGATGATGTGTAGGTTGATAGGAAAAGGAAAGGTAAATCCAAGATTAAAAGCTTGGTAAAATAATGGCTAAAGTCAAAGGTAAATTTGTGCCTAAGGATTATTAGTTGAGTCTTTTTAGAAAATTGCATAACCTAAGACAAAAAGCTCTATAAGCAATTTTATAGGTTGAATATTAAGAGAAGATCATGTTGAGGATGATGATGAAATGGTTTTCAATTATATTAATGAATTGAGATATGAAATCTAGGATGAGATTAGTATCTTTTCCCAAAGAACAATGGAAACTACATATCAAGGTGCTTTGAAAGAATAAGAGAAGATAGCTAGAAAAAAAAATATGAAGAATAGAGAAAGAATAACTGCAAGAGGAAAAGGACAAGTCAGTGGCAAATGAATATTTCAGCCTTTTTAAGAGAGGAAGGAGAAAGCTCTAGCAGCCAGTCACCAAGAGGAGGTGAATCTAGAGGAAGAAGATATTTCTCAAGAGACAGAGGCAAAGAAAAAAATTATCAAGTGATATGTTATAATTGTGGCAAATTGGGACACGTGTCGTGGTAATTTTCAAAGAGATATCAAACAAATCATAGAAGTGCACATATAACAGAGGAAAAAGAAAAAAAAATGAATGCAGTTGTCAAATAAGAAACTCTAGAAATATGGGAATCATTACTGATGAAGAGAATTCTGATCAAATAAAAAAAAGAAGCTAAAGAACCATCTCAGAGGAAAAATTTATTCAGAACCACCTGCAAGTCAAGAGGTAGGTGTTCCAAAGTTGTCATTGATAGTGGTAACACAAATAATTTGGTTTCCATTTAAATGGTAGAAAATTTGGATTTGAAGAAGGTAGCTCACCTTACACCTTATAAAATATCTTGGTTACAGAAACGACATCATATTTTGGTCCATGAAAAATGTAATGTGGAAATCTAGATTGGAAGTTATAAGTATGAGGTGTTATGTGATGTAATTCCCATGGATATTTTCCATATTATGTTGGGAAGACCATCACATTATGATCAGAAAGTTGTTCATGATGGCAAAAGGAACACATATTCTCTTGACAAGAATGGCCAAGGACATGTACTACGATCTTTGGAAGATGAAGGAGATAAATATGAATTTTTTCTTAGCATGCTTCTGATGAGTGGAAAGGAACTTGTAGGAAGTCAATAAAGAAGAGGTAAAGTTTGCTTTGATTGGAAAACCTAAGGTAATACTTACTAGTACAAATTTGGATGATTTTCCTGTAGAAATTAAAGCATTGTTAGATGAGTTTTAAGACATTATTGTTGACATGTTTCTTAATGTTTTACCACTTATAAGGATCATTATCCATCACATAGATTTGATTCCTAGAATAATTATACCAAATAAAGAAATATACAGAATGAAACCCAAGGAGAATGGAGAGATCAAAAATCATATACAAGAACTACTAGATATGGGTCTGATTAGAGAAAGTTTAAGCCCTTGTGTTGTTCCTACAATATTGAGTCCAAAGAAATATGGAGGATGGATAATGTGTATTGACTCCGGAGCTATAAACAAGATCACAATCAAGTACATAATTCTTTTACCACACATGAATTATAGAATGGATTGTTTGAGTGGTGAAAATTTCTTTTTAAAGATAGATTTAAAAAGTGGGTATCATCATATTAGAACCAGAGAGGGTGATGAGTGGAATAAAACCTTCAAAATAAATGAGAGGTTGTATGAATGTATATTCATTCCATTTGGTTTGACAAATGCACCTAGTATTTTCATGAGACTCATGAATGAAGTCCTCAAGGAGTTTTTTGGAAAAATTGTGATTGTGTATTTAGATGATATCCTTGTTTACAATCAAAGAAAGGAAGGAAATTTTAGTCATTTCAAATTGGTTTTGAAGAAGTTGCAACATGAATTTTTTTTGATAAATCTAAAGAAATTTTCCTTTATGAAGACAGAGATAATCTATTTAAGTTTTGTAATATTTCAAGAGGGATTGAATATGGATACATAGAAGGTAAAATCTATCAAAGAATGACATTCTCCAAGAAATATTTATGAGGTAGAAGTTTTCATGGATTGGCAATTTTTTACAGGAAATTTATCACAAATTTTAGTAGTTATATGTGCTCCAATAGTTGAAATGTTAAGAACTTGAATAGATCTACAAATATAATCACCACAAATATTGAATACATAATAGATCAACAAAGAAAGATAGAATAAACCACATTATATTATTACCAAACCCTTGAGGTAGGAAAACACCATACAATGGATCCTATTATGGAAGGGATCCTCTCCTATTCACTTGCCTCTTCGAGGGGGCATCCTCCTATTGAGCTACCGCTCCAAATACAATACTCTCTTCATGTCCCATTACATTGCTTGAACCCATTTACATAGTGCTACCATCACCTAAGAACATTCTAGAGAAGGAATCTTCTAGAAGTAGAACCTTTTGAGAAGTCCTCTTACATTTATTATATCTAACTACCCATTTATTATATCCAACTACCATAGTGGGCCTTATTTAATAATATATTGGAGCTAGTCCACCTTACATTGAATGTCCTCCACTATTATCACTATGGGCCCTCTGGGCCTCCCCACTACCTCTCTAGCTACCTTACATTCCATCCCCCTTATGAAAGTGTTGTCCTCAACTCTTGATGTACAACCATATACCAGGGTCCCATGGATAATTGTGGACCATAATGTTGAAGAAGATTGGAGAATCAATATCCCATGTAGAAAGGAAAACCACCATGCTGAAGTAGTCCAACCTCCATTGTAAGCCCGAGTCCCATGTCCAAGTGTTCATATGAAATCTCCATAGAATATTTTGGAACCCAATAACCAACTCAAAATGATGCTCCAAATACTGAAACATGTCATGTGGATCCAAATAAGAAGATCCATCCACATAGTGAAAAATGGTTGTAGCAGAATCTGAAAGAAATAATACCATTGTAGAATATGTAGGATGGACACTGGTAATAATAATTGGCTCCCAATTTGTCACATTGATGTTCTCTATAGAAGGTGGATTAGAGTCATCAAATAAAATGTGAAAGTGGTTGTCATCCTAGAAATGACAACTATCCATATACCAATCATCACAATCGGCCTCAAAATCATACCAAGAATATATTTCTTGAGTATATTCATCATTGATGTCTGCCATAAGAAATCTCTCCTGCATGTTATCAAATGAATCTTGAATACTACAAAAACTATCATTGAGACCATCTGCAAGGTCATGCAATCTGTCATGCAATTGGTCTTTGAATGATTCAGTAATTTGTATAATTTATTTGAGGGTTTGAGAAGAAATAACCATCTGAGCACCCTATGAAAATTTATGAACTCTGCAGTCTCGCCGCTGTCACGAAAAACCCCCAAAAAATAGAATAATAAATTACTGCAGAAAATCGCAGCATTTTCCGGAAAACCCTGATAAACTGTTGAATTTAAAATGTTCATAAATTCATTTCTCGGACTCCGTTTCATCTGATTTGTTTTTTGAAATTGAGTGAAATTGTGAGAGGAACTCAGATATGTAATTTGTTTGGGCAAATTAGGCCTCCAGCTTC
>ML776846.1:90353-120018 GCA_009831015.1 Picea engelmannii
TTTTTCCCACAATGTCTGTCAAGGAAAGTGCTCTGATACCAATTGTTAAGAACCTGAATAGATCTACAAATATAATCACCACAAATACTGAATACACAATAGATCCACAAAGCAAGATAGAAGAAACCACACTATATTATTACCAAACCCTTGAGGTAGAGAAACACCATACAATGGATCCTATTATGGAAGGGATCTTCTCCTGTTCAATTGCCTCTTCAAGGGGGAATTCTCCTATTGAGCTATCACTCCAAATACAATACTCTCTTCATGTTCCATTACATTGTTTGAACCCCTTTATGTAGTGCTACCATCACCTGCGAACATTCTAGAGGAGGAATCTTCTAGAAGTAGAACCTTCTAATAAGTCCTCTTACATTTATTATATCTAACTACCCATTTATTATATCTAACTACCATAGTGGGTCTTATTTAATAATATAGTGGACCTAGTCCACCTTACATTGAATGGCCTCCAATATTATCACTATGGGGCCTTTGGGCCTCCCCACTACCTCTCTAGCTACCTTACATTTGTTAAGAACCTGAATTGATCTACAAATGTAATCATCACAAATACTAAATACACAATAGATTTACAGAAAAAGATAGAAGAAACCACACTATATTATTACCAAACCCTTGAGGTGGGACAACACCATACAATGGATCCTATTATGGAAGAGATCCTCTCTTGTTCACTTGTCTCTTCGAGGGGGCATCCTCCTATTGAGTTACTGCTCCAAATACAATACTCTCTTCATGTCCCATTACATTGCTTGAACCCCTTTATATAGTGCTATCATCACCTAAGAACATTCTAGAGGTTCTAGAAGTAGAACCTTCTAAGAAGTCCTCTTACATTTATTATATCTAACTACCCATTTATTATATCCAACTACAATAGTGGACCTTATTTAATAATATAGTGGACCTAGTCCACCTTACATTAAATGGCCTCCACTATTGTCACTATGGGCCCTCTAGGCCTCCCCACTACCTCTCTAGCTACCTTATAGAGTGTAGAAATAATTCTTTCTACTACAAAATATATGCAAGAGAACAAAGTTTTGGAACATGAAAATGCTTCACTCCCTATTCAAATGTTCATAAACCCTATACTCCATTATGGATTTGAAGTATGAGAAAGTATATCCAAAAATATATGGAATCAAGTTGAGTGAATGAAAAAACACCTAATAATAAATTTTCAAAGAGTGAAAAAGTAATACTCCTAGCTTAAATGGGATAAGGACAAATATAATTTGAAGCATTGATAAAAATTGATT
Organism: Picea engelmannii; assembly: GCA_009831015.1. Lineage (NCBI taxonomy): Eukaryota > Viridiplantae > Streptophyta > Pinopsida > Pinales > Pinaceae > Picea > Picea engelmannii. The sequence goes on from ML776846.1 coordinate 91,643, forward strand.
CTATATGGATAGAAAATGGCAACCATGAACAATGCTAGGATTTTAGTTAAAATCAAGCAAGACAATCTAAAAAGAAAGAAGAAAGCATGGATCTAATAGTGTAAAAAATGGTTTCAAGAGTGACATAAAAAAGAAAAAAGATTTCTAACAAATAAAAGTGCATTGAGAGGTGTTATAGGTCGAGAAGTGGAGAAAAAATGCCAAAATAAACCAACAGTGCTACTTACACAACTTCAACATATAATAAGAGATCAAAGTGCAAAACTACTCGAAACTTAACTACCTATGGTGTGAAAAACAACTAGTTGCCCAACCAAGGGTAGCACTAACAGGGTGACATGTGGAATATGGGGATGGAAACAACCCAATGAGTCATGAGAGGAAAGGTTATGCTAAGTATGTAAAAAGAGGGAGGTATAAACCGAGCAACACTTTCTCCTACATTATACTCAGGAATCAAGGAATGTTGGAATTTGCATACCAAGGATTGGGTCAAGGTTCTAGTGAGAGATACAACAATGTTGGTTGAGAGTTTTTTTAGATGCAAACAAGAAGCAAATAGTTGAGTAAATTCTGCATAGTAGCTAGCTCTTGATTTAGAGTGAAGGTGATCATACCTAGTTGAGAAAAGCAACTCCATAATCTACACCCTGCCATTGCACTATGGATTAAGTTAGTAAGTAGATAAAACCACTCCCTTTCCAATACAATTTCTCCCTCAAATCTAGCAAGATTTTTTTGAAAGTCGTATCCCCCCTTGATTGATGCAAACTTCAACCATGGAAACACAACAAAGTTGGTTGAGAAATTTTGCAGATGTAGACAAGAAGAAAATAGTCGAGAGTAAATTCGACAGGTTAGCTAGCTCTTGATGTAGAGTGAAGGGGATCAAACCTAGTTGAGAAGAGAAAATTCATAATCTGGACCCCGCCATTGCACCATGGAGTAAGTTAATAAGTAGACAAAACCACTCATTTTCGAATAGAAATTCTCTCTCAAATTTCAAAATATTTTTTTTGGAAGTCATATCCCCCCTTGATTGATGAGAACTTCAACCATGGAACTTTTTCATTAGGAGTTTTGACCCATTTTAAGATGACCCAGATTGTCGAAATTTCAAAAAATGAGCTATCATGGTGAAATTTTACCTTCATAGGAAAAAATGAACTTGTTGGAAAGATTGAGTTTGTCCACTTATCAACTCACTATTTACACCACTAGTTGTAGATGTCATAACTCTTTTCTTTTTTAATCTCTAATAAAATGACACACAATATAAACTTTATTAACACATAACCATTAAATTTTTTAAATGATTTAATAAAATATATCTATCTATTTAAAATATGAATATTTAATAAAGTACATCTATCTATTTAAAATATAAATATTTAATAATTATTGGTTTAAAAGATATATATTCCAAAATTAAACATATAATATCACCCATTACTCAATCTCTCACGTTCTTCTTAAACTAGGGACTTATAAGTTAATATCTTTACGTAACTATGAAGTACTTATAAATAAGGATTTAATATATGAGACTTAGAGGTTAAATGGCTTGTTCTCTTTTAACACTAACATTTATATGGGTCAATAGACAATGAAAGTAAGGAGTTTCACTCTCTTTCAAAATTCAAGTGTCACCAAGTTCACTATGACCCTACCAAAGCATCAATTCTATGGATGACTTCAATAGGCAATGAAAGTAAAGAGTTTCACTCTCTTTCAAAATTCAAGTGTCACCAAGTTCATTGTGACCTTACCAAAGCATCAATTCTATAGATTACTCTGACCTTACCCAAGGTTAAATTCCATGGATTATTCTCATGCATTCGTCACATCTCGAAAATTCAAGTCTCACCAAGTGCATTGGAACCTTACCCAAGGTTGAATTCCATGGATTATTCCACGAACTCGTCACACCTAGAGTGGGTCCAATTCCAAGAATTATTCTCATGAACTTTCCCTCTACCTTCAGAGTTCAATTCCATGGTTATTCTATGAACTTTTCGCTCTACCTTCAGAATTCAATTCCATGATTATTCTCTTGAATTTCCCTTGATACCTTCAAGGGGTCCAATTCCATGGATTATTCTCATGAACTTCCCTTGAACCTTCATTGGGTCCATTTTTATAGAATGAAWGGGTCCATTTCTATCTTAACTWGGGTTGCTATTCTCATGCAAATCRTTYTGTGCTAGTGGGAGACGGYTATGCAAATCATTCTCTGCTAGTGGGAGACGGCGATGCAAAGAAAGTTGCCAAATTGCCAAAATCAAGTTGGTTCGAACATTCGAAAAAGATAAAGATGCCCTCGAGAGTGGAGGTTGGCAACGAGCCAGGGACATGCCATTCAACCACAACCGAGCTAAATTCATATCTAGATTCTACRGTTCGATATTTTGATTTTTCTAATGCACAGATCCCCTTACAGCTCCACTGATCAGCGAAATACAGACCACGTGATAGAACAAATTCCAAAACGTCACAACGCTTAACGTAGAAAGCTTGTCTGCTACCTTGCACAGGACTTCCAAGACGCCAAAGCCATCACACCCTCCAGTGTGGCASGGTTCGTATTCCCATTCATCAGTGCACGGGATGTACGCAAGGGAATCAATCCCTCTCGAACTTGTATCAAGGACAACTATTTGGAGCCGTCCGGCGAGTTGTTTAACCATGTACTAAACTTCTTTTTAGACAAAGAACAAAGAAATTATATATTTTTTCTACGTAACAATACTATCCAGTATGATCAGCCGAAGCTATTCATGTTTCTACACAGGATTTAAACCCTGCTTGGGAAGGACGAAGTCCCACTATTTGCCATTGGGTCACGAGATCATAGAAAAAAACTTATAATATTTTATGACACTGGAAAAATCTATCATAATTCAATATTTCAACCACCAATGAGATAACCATTAGTTATTAATGGCTGTGGGGATAGCCATTACTAACTGTAATCAATCAATGGGTTGGTTGTGGGGATAGTTATTAATGGTTGTGGGGATAACTATTTATGACTGTTATCAACCAATGGGTTGGCCGTGGGGATAGTTATTAATGACTGTGGGGATAGCCATTACTGGTAGTTATCAGCTAAAACCACGTTACTTGGAATAATCTAGATAGTCAGTAAGATATAGGCTTTCACTCCTGCCAGATGTCTCTGGGTCTTGGTTTTAGGCCGTTAACCTGCTTCCTTCCGTCCAAAGAAAATGATCTCTTAACAAAAAACAAAAACAGTTTTAGATCATATTCCAAGACGACCAACTAAAAACAAAACACAACTTATACCATATTAATAATGACTGTGGGGATAGTCATTATTAACAGTTTTCAGCTAAAACCACTTCATTTGGAATAATCTTGGTAGTCAGTATAGTCAGTAAGATATAAGCTTTCACTACTGCCAGATGTCTCTGGGTCTTGGTCTTAGACCATTAACCTGTTTCCTTTAGTGCAAAGAAAACAATCTCTTAACCAAAAACAAAAACAGTTTTAGATCATATTCCAAGAGGACCAACTAAAAACAAAACACAACTTATACCATATTAATAATCATTGTGGGATAGTCATTACTGACAGTTATCAGCTAAAACCAGGTCACTTGGAATAATCCTGGTAGTCAGTATAGTCAGAAAGATATAGGCTTTCACTCCTGTCAGATGCCTTTGGATCTTGATCATAGGCCGTTAACCTGTTTCCTCCCTTCAAAGAAAACTATCTTTTAATCAAAAATAAAAACAGTTTTAACTAAAAACACAACTTATACCATATTAATAACAACTTTTAAAGATTTATCAAATTTATAAAGAAAAACTTTAGGTATTGGCTAAATGTTTAACTTTTTGAGTTTTTTTGCAGAAATATGACGATATAAATTTAAACAAAATAATTAATTTTTGTTGTTTAAATTGTATTTCTGAATGCATGATCCAACCATTCATCGTAAAATTTCAGGTAAAATATTTTTTTTTTTTTTTTAAAAAAACAGCTAAAGTTAAAACGTTTAGAATACTGCAAAACTTTATCCTACTCCGGCCTCCGCATCCGCAGCATGCCAATCCAAGGGAAACCGTTTCGTCATCTTCCACGCGTGGCGCGATTCCCTCCATCCAAGGAGGTAAGGTTTATGTGGCACTGAGTGCCCACCCATCGATAAAATACCAGTACCTCCAACAGTGAAGAAAAGACAAATCCTGCAAGCTTTTCGCTTGACCCCATCATATACTTTAAACACATCACGACTGCCTATATACACGACCCTAGCCCATCGTAATTCTTCGTATGAATATCCATCGGTTCTTGAGTTGAGTTCGAGGGCGGTATCAGGAATCGAACGCTCGACCTGTTAATAGCATTGGGTATAGAAAATCTTTATACCCACCGTCACACATAATGTCTGATCAGCGCCGCCACCACCACCGTCGGCAAGCTTCACAGGCATTGCCCACCTCCTTCAATGCGCCGGATTCTCCAGTGGATCCGGCCGATCCAACGTCCGCTTCTCCACCTCCCCCTGCTGCGTTGCCACCGGCACCTCCGTCGAAATCTCCATCCACTCAGACTCCTCCACCTCATCAGCCTCCAACCAGTTCAAAGCGCTCTTAATAAGCTTACGCAGTATAATCTGCCAATATTTAATATATGGCTGCTGCTCCGACTGTTTCGTGAGAAAAGAATAGTGTGATCTCTTCACCTCCAAAACAGATAGTCATAATAGTATGGTTTACGTTGCGAAAGAAATGTGTGGTGTTATTTGAAGTTTATATGTTGTACTTGAAGATATCGGCAGTTCTGGGAAATACTTGTGATTGAATCCAAGTATCGTTCTCTGGTTGTGGATTGTCTGATTGTTCCTTACTTTCTGATATAGATATATATTACTTTTCTAGTTCAGGACTATAGTTTTTATATATTGAAGTTTATATGTTCTCCTTGAAGATATTGGCAGTTCTGGGAAATACTTGTGATTGAATCCAAGTATCGTTCTCTGGTTGTGGATTGTCTGATTGTTCCTTACTTTCTGATATATATATATATATATATATATATATATATATATATATATATATATTACTTTTCTAGTTCAGGACTATAGTTTTTATATATTGAAGTTTATATGTTCTCCTTGAAGATTTCGGCAGTTCTGGGAAATACTTGTGATTGAATCCAAGTATCGTTCTCTGGTTGTGGATTGTCTGATTATTCCTTACTCACTGATATAAATATATATATTACTTGTTCCTATTTTTTCACTGATATAGATATATATTACTTGTTCCTATCTTTTCATTTTTTAGCTCAGGACTTTAGTTTTTATACATGCATATGATGTTGATGTCTCCTATTGCATTGATTATTGATGGAGGATTCAGTGACTGTGTTGTATTGATGGAGGATTCAGTTACTGTGTTGTATTGATGGAGGATTCAGTGACTGTGTTGTATTGATGGAGGATTCAGTTACTGTGTTGTATTGATGGAGGATTCAGTGACTGTTTATTGGCCTTTGCTACTTAGTAAGGTCAATGCGATCGGTACCATAATGTCTTATTCCGAGTGTGCAGGATTGCCTTATTCTCATAGCATGTGGAAAGTCTACGAGTGAAGTTTCACTGTGCAAGAATGCTTATTCTCACTAAATGTTGAAAATCTATAAGTGAAAGATAATGAAATAGACAAATAGTTTTCAGAGTTTTCTATGGAAGAAATAAAGAGTTTCAAACACTTTGGTAGAACCTAAAAGTTTGTTCTCACAAAATAAAAATGTGGAAAGTTTATTGAAGTAAAAGATATTGAGAAATACCTTATAAAGTTGTCTCTGCAAGAAAGAAAGACTTTCAAATTATTTTATTATTCTTCACTCAGACTTGTTATTTTAATATTCTTTTGAATGATGTTGATGTGGCCTCTTGCATTATGTATTGATTTGTTCTCACAAAATGTGGAAAGTTTATTAAGTAAAAGATATTGAAAAATACCTTATAAAGTTGTCTATGCAAGAAAGAAAGAGTTTCAAATTATTTTATTATTCACTCAGACTTGTTATTTTAATATTCTTTTGAATGATGTTGATGTGGCCTCTTGCATTATGTATTGATGGAGGATTCAATGACTGTATATTGATCTGTGCTTCTGAGTAAGAGTCATATCATTGGTACAGTAATGCCTTACTCCTAGTGTGCAAGATTGTCATATTCCCATAAGATGTAGAAACTGAAGTGAAAGATTGTGCCATAAATGTTTTATTCTCAGAAAAAGTGGAAAGTTTAGAATACAGTGAAAAGGACTATAGTTTTTAGAGTTGTCTCTGAAAGAGATAAAGAGTTTCAGCCAAGTTAATATAACCAGGGAAATTACATCAAATTGGTTTGATAAATGAGAAAGTTTGTAATTCAATAAATCAGTTTAGTTTGATTAGATAATTTGTATTATCTTAATATAAATAATATTTTTATATTATTGTTTTAATTTATTTTAAATTAGAATATAGTAAAGAGGAATTAAGGGATTAAATTTTTTGAAGTATATTTTTTTTTTTCTAATTTTTTTCAATATAAAAAAGTTTTCAACTTAAAGGACTTGATTCCTCTCCCAAAATAAATTAGAAGTTTATGTATGTGTGTGGGCCATGTTCACTCTACATATCTTTTTTATATTAAGTAGTACACCATTAAAATGTTTTAAGGATAATGAATTTTCTATTTTCAATTGCTCTATGTGTGTGGGTCTTAAGGTGGATATTGAAATATTTATTTATATACAACATTAATCTTTTTGTTATTAATATTCTTTAAATGCTCTTATCAATACAATTAGTAATAAAATTGATGTTTGATAGAGTTTTTTTCTAGGTGGTGGAATTTCACAATGACAATGGAAAAAAGTTTTATAACTTCTTTGAAAATATTTATAATTATTAAAAATGTAAGAATATCTTATTTTTACATAATGTCAATTGGGTCTAGTTTTTGTGGTTATGTGATGGAGTTTTATCTTCTCCATCCATGCTCTATTCTTGTAAATGGCATGTTGAACTCATTATAAGTATATTATTAAAACTAAAAGTTTAATATAAAATTTATAGCTTAAAACATAAAAAAAATTAATATAATAGAGAGTTTATTATTTCACTTGTCATCCACAAAATGAACTAATACACAACAAATATACAAAAACAGAATATCATATGGAAAATCTATAAAAGAGACTCAAAGATTTTACGTGGTTTGCCCAAATTTGGGCTATGTCCACCAAGCAATGGTATCGATTATTTTTTTGTTCATAAATGGAGGTTCAACAGTTTTTCTAACTCACACACCCCTCTTCTCACATACATGGAATACATAATTCGCCTAGGTTTACAGTCTCAACTCAAACAACTAACTAATTGAATAATAAATGCTCTCCTATGCATACTCCGGCTGATTTGATACGTACACAACTGAATCCTTAACAATAGGAGTTTATGTAGATGATTGTTTCGAATTTAGGGGTTCTTTTGTCACACATTTCAACAATCTCCACCTTGACAACAAATTTATCTGATAACTTGCTCATTATTTTATTCTATCACCTTTTCTGCAAGCCAATAGAAGCCAAGCACCATCATAACTTCTCTAAAAGTACTGGTTTTGTGAACATGTTTGCGTAGTTTTTTTTTGTATGAACTTTTTCAAGAGAAACTCTACCTTCATCGATGACCTGTCTTACAAAATGGTACTTAATAGGAATATGTTTTGTTTTACCGTGGTAGGTTGGATTCTTGGCCAAGGGAATAACACTTTGACTATCACAAAGTAGCTTTACTTTGTCCTGCATCCTTTCAAACTCACCAAACAAACCTTTTAACCAAACCGCCTCTTTGCAAGCATGTGAAACAACTATGTATTGTGCTTCTGTAGTGGATAAAGAAACAATGTTCTATAGCTTTGACATCCAACTAATAGCTCCACCTGCAAGAGTAAAAACATATCCTGAAGTTTACCTCCTCTTGTCCAAATCACTTGCAAAACCAGAATCAACATATCCACAGACTAACTCACAACCACTGTTATAGGTGATACAATAATCACTTGTGCCCCTTAAATACCGAAGCACCCATTCCACTGTTGTCCAGTGCTCTTTACCTGGATTTGCCATATATCTACTAACAACCCCAACTGCATGTGAAATGTCTGGTCTTGTACTAACCATCGCATACATTAAACTTCCTATTGCATTAGCATACGATACTCGAGACATAAATTCCTTTTCTTCTTTTGTACTAAGACATAAACTTGAAGAAAGCTTAAAATGGGAAGCGAAAGGGACTGCAACTGGCTTCACACTGTTCATACCAAATCTCAAAAGTATTTTTTCGACATACTTATGTTGCGAAAACCAAAGCTTACCATTCCTCCTGTCTCTGAATATCTCCATGCCCGAAATCTGCTTTGTTGCTCCTAGATATTTCATATCAAATGTCCTATCCATTTGAGCCTTTAACCTATTGATCTCAGCTATGCTTTTGCTTGCTAAAGTCATATCATCAACATATAACACTAAGATAATGAATATGCCATTATTGAATTTTTTAAAGTAAACATAATGATCATATTCACTCCTTGTATAATTATGGATCACCATGAAAGAGTCAAATTTCTTGTACCATTGTCTGGGTGACTGCCTCAGACCATACAATGATTTCTTGAGCCTGCAAACAAATTTGTTGTTGTGATTCTGAACGAACCCTTCAGATTGTTTCATGTAAATATCCTCATCCAAATGTCCATGTAAGAAAGCAGTTTTAACATCTAGCTTCTCCAACTCCAAATCAAGTAATGCAACTAATGCTGACACAAATCGAATTGAAACAATCTTAACAAGTGGTGAAAAAATCTCATGAAATTCAATACCTTCTTTCTGAGAATATCCTTTTGCAACCAGCCTTGCTTTGTAGCTTTCTACCTTATCATCAACACCCTTCTTCGGCTTGTAGACCCACTTACAACCTACAATTTTCCTGTCTCTTGGAAGTTTTACGAGGTCCCATGTAGAATTCCTCTCTAATGCATTAATTTCATCCTTCATTGCTTCTTTTCATTTTTCATTGTTAGAACCCTTCACGACTTCCTGATAACATGAAGGTTCATCATCATTAGTACTTAAAGAAACTTATGAAACAAAATCATCATACCTTCTTGGAGGAATTTTGACCCGCGTAAACCTCCTTAGGGAAGTTTGTGGTTCATCCACATTCCATTGATTATCATCATCATCCACGTTTTCCTCTGTAGGAATCTCTTCATGAACATCTTCAAAAAATTGTTCATGTTCACTTTCATCTATAGTTGAATGAGTTTCAAACTGAATCTGTTGATATTTCGGTACTTCTTCCTGTTTCATTTGAACATCTACATCTGATTTGATGAGAGATGATTCATCAAATATTACATCTCTGTTAATGGTGATCTTGTGGGCACTAGGATCCCACAACCTGTATCCCTTAATATCGTCACGATATACAACAAAGATAATCCTTTTTTATTTAGGATCTAATTTAGAATGTTGATGTTTCAGAATTAGAGCATAGGTTTCATAACCAAAAACTTTAAGATTAAAATAATTGCAAGGGTGACATGTCCATACCTCTTCTGGAATCTTGCATTCTATTTCTGTTGATAGTGATTGATTCACCAGATAACAAGTTGTATATACTGCTTCTGCCCACGGTTCCTGCTACAAGTTGGTGTTACTTAACATACTCCTTTCTCTCTCTAGAAGAGTTTTGTTCATGCGTTCAACAACTCCATTTTGCTAAGGAGTATAGGTAGTGGTTTTATGCCTATCAATCCAAACTGCTTGCAATAGTTCTCAAACTCCATTGATGAAAATTCACCACCATTATCAGTTCTTAAACATTTAATGGACCTACTAGTGCTCTTTTATACTAGAACTCTAAACTTCTTGAAAACAATAAATACATCATCCTTTCTTTTCAACATATATACCCAAACCTTCCTAGAGAAATCATCTATATAAGTAACAAAATATGATGATCCTCCATACTAAATAGTAGGGGATGGTCCCCAAACATCAGAATGGATATAGTCAAGGATTCCTTCACTGGTGTGTCTTCCGGTTTTAAATTTCCGCCTATTCTATTTTCCATAAATACAGTGTTTGCATAAATCTAACTTTAAAGACTTTAGATTAGGAAGTAACTTACGATCAGTTAATACCTTTAATCCTTTTTCGCTCATATGGCCCAACCTTTGATGCCATAGTCAAATAAAATCACTATCATTCTTAGATACAACTATCGCATGATCTGACTCAGTTCTTCCTTCTAACAGAAACAGGTTTCCAACCTTCTTCGCTTTCATGACTAGTAGGATTCCTTTTTAAACCTTCATAACTCCACCTTGAACAATACTTTTATATCCTCCAATATCTAGGACTCCCAAAGAGATTAGGTTCTTCCTAAGCTCAGGTACATGTTCACATCAGTTAGTATCTTAACAAATCCATCAAACATCTTAATTTGAATGCTACCGATTCCCACAACTTTACATGAGATATCATTTCCCATGTACAAAATTCCTTCATCTATAGACTGGTAAGTAATAAACCAATGTCTATGAAGATACATGTGAAATAATACTAATTGTTAAAATTTCATCATCCATACCTGAACCTGTTTCAGTTGTGTTTGCTTCCTTTGTCTCTTTTGAAGAGTCTTCTTTGGAGGCTTTTTGTCTCTTCCAACTATCCTTCCTCAGATGTCAATATTTGCTACAATACCATCACTTAAGCTTGCTCTTCTTTCCCTTCGAATTTGATAGAGAGAATTCCCTATGAACCTGTCCTCTTTCTTTAGGTCTTCTTTTGACCACCATCACCTTAGATGTAGAGATTTCTAAATTGGATTTATTCCTTGTCTCCTCAGACATTAGAGCTCCAACAATAACATCAAACTCAATACTTTTTGTTGAATTGAAACTAATAGAGGTGACAAAGTGATCCCATGACTCGGGAAAAGAACAGAATAATGTAATTGCCTTGTCTTCATATTCAAAATTCACTCCCATGCTAGTCAATTGAACTAAAAGAGTATTAAAAGTATTTAAATGATCAACTATTTTCGTACCTTATTTCATGTGAAAATTGTACAATTTTCTTTTCAGGAAGATCCTGTTTGTCAAGGATTTCGTCATATACAAGATTTCCATCTTTGTCCACAAACCAACTATTGTCTTCTCAATAACAATGTTGAACATAACATCATCGTCCAAACACAGACGTATGGCACTCAGTTCTCTCGCATCGATCTCATCCCACTCTTCATCTGCAATGGATGCAGGTTTCTTCGCTTTTCCCACAAGCATCTTCACTATTCCTTGTTGCAAGAGTAGATCGTGCATCTTGACCTTCTAGATTTCAAAATTGTTCTTTCCATTGAACTTCTCAATTTCAAATTTGGCACTCTGATTTTTTTCCATTTTAGTCATTCTCGTACTTCTCGGCCTTCGTTGCTTCAAGTATCGCCTCCACTCATGTTGATCTGCATGACCTCTTGTTGATATGCCCCTTCACATCCACTTCTTTATCTGATGGGAAAGAAATTACATCTCTTCTTACGCCTCAACTTTGAGTGGTCTCTACAAAGATGACTTAGATAATCTTGAACTTGAAAATATTCCATTCGCTTATATAAAAAAACTAGATTCCATGCTGAGAACTCAATACTGGAGATTTCTAGCAGAGCCATTGAAAAAAACTAGATTCCATGATGATACATCTCAAGCCAAAAACGCTCATTATCCCACCAGATTTTCGTTCATAAAAAATGTCATGTGCAATGGTGCGTCTATCTCAGACTGTCGTTGCACCTGTCAATAGGAGTGGACTACGTAGATTTCAAAATTTATGAAGATCACAAGTGTAGTGTAACAATCACCACACCCTTCAAGAGGAGAGACCTGCGATGATTAGAGATCGACACACCTCATGCACAAAACCATGAGAAAATGGCACTGATGTTGCTCCTTCGAAAAAAATTGATGCTTGCGACACAGATTGCACTGTTGTTGCTCCTCTAAAAAAAAAATTTGACGCCCACGACACAAATGACACTGATGCTTCTCCTTTCAGTTTTTCTTTGCTTTGTTTTCAACAGCCTCCAACCTTCTTTGATACCACTTGTTGCACCTATCAGCCACAAAACAAACTAATACACAACAAATATACAAAAACAAAATATGATATGAGAAATCTATAAAAGAGACTCAAAGATTTTACGTGGTTCACCCAAATTTGGGCTACGTCCACCAAACAACGATATTGATTCTTCTTTTTGTTCATAAATGGAGGTTCAATAGTTTTTCTGACTCACACACCCCTCTTCTCACATACATGGAATAAATAATTCACCTAGGTTTATAGTCTCAACTCAAACAACTAACTAACTGAATAATAAATGCTCTCCTACGCAAACTTCAGCTGAGTTAACACATACACAACCGAATCCTTAACAATAGAAGTTGATGTAGATGATTGTTCCTCGAATTTAGGGGTTCTATTGTCACACATTTCAACATTTATAGCTTTGAAAAATTATATTTTTAAATATTTAAATCAAATATATAGACAAAGTGCATGAAAATATTATGTTTAGATGTCTTAAATAATATTTTATTCTTGTGTTTATAACTTTAAAAAACTAAATTGTTTACAAGTTAAAAAAATATTAACTTATAAATTAAAAAAAAAAATATTTTATTCCTACATAATATCAATAAATTATAAATTTATAGTTAAATAATAATGACAAAGGTAGTACCAATGGTTCATGTAATTGTTGGATGATTTATAAAGTTAGAAACGTCCCAACTTGGCTTGGATGATATATAATCAATAGAGATATTGATGATGTGGATGCATCATGTTTAATTATATTTTTATGCTTGTTAGATTGTAATGATTATCATAATGGCTTTGGTGAGAAGAGAGTGATTTGTTATAATTTTTTATAATTGTGAAATTATATATATATAATATAATAATTTTGGTTTTACATTGTTTTTTAATTTAATTATATGTTTTAGATATAATAAAATAAAGAAAATAAGATAGCAACAAAATTTTAACACAATGAGGTAATTATGTTGAACAACAATCTTGTCGGACATAATCTTATCAATCTTATCTAACATAATCTTATTATAATGTACAACAAAAATGAAAAACAAGTTATTATGAGGAATAATTTATGAAAAACAAGTTATTACGAGGAATAATTTATGGCTTGCACAATATAAATTGATGATACATGATGCACTAATATACTTATGTGATTAAATGTAAAACCATTAATGCATATATATGTAAGAATAAGTCAACAAACAATTTCAAATTATAACATAAATAAAAATCGAGAGAATCTCTCAATTTCACATCTTTTCCTTGTTGATACAAATAAATGAGTGATGATAATCAAAGTGATGTGACCTCTTTTTTTATAACTCAAGTTATGGGAAAAAATTCAATGAGGTTATTCTCACACATAAAATAATGACAAACACATATGAAAATGAATATGTAGATGATGGAACCATTTATAAATGGACTTATGATTACATATACATGTCTAACTGATTGAATGCATTAAATAAGGTGGGTATAATTAATTGGACTTGAATGCAACAAATACAAATAATAATCTCTATATGAAAAATTATATACACAATTAGATTAAAATATATATTTATAATAGAATGTGCACATGGTAAAGATTACTAGGAGCATAAGTGGGCTATGAATCAATAAGAGGATAAGATAGGGGTGGAAAATTGAAACACTAATATTCCTTTATTTGTCTTCAAGAGGAGAAGATAGGGGTTGAAAGAATGAAACACTAATATTCCTTTATTTGTATTCAAGTGGGAATATATAACAAAAAGAACCAACAATTTTTTTCACCGTGGTTGTTAAATTAGTGAAGCATTCTCAACATTCCTCCATTTATTTTCAAGTGGACATATGTGACAAAAAGAATCCATGATCTATTTTAATTAAATTTAGTGGAACACTCCAAATATTCCTTTATCTGTCTTTAAGTGTTCAAATGATACCTTTTTTACTATTGAGAAATGTTTCCTTCATCTCTTGAATTTTCCCAACTTGAATAATTCTCCATCCTTACCTTTTTTTTTTCTATAAAATGATAATTTGTTACCTCATTCAAAATCCAAGTTTATCAATTATTCTTACTTTTCCCTTATACTATAAGCTTGTTTTCATCTTTCATACTTATGCTAAATTTAAGCCCATATACGTTGTGTTATATTGTTTGATTGTCATAGAGTGCCAAGCTGCCTTAAGTAACCTATAGTCTAACCATCATAAACTATGAGAGAATCTCTTAACTCATCAAAATTGCCTATGGTACTTTTCCTTGGATATTAGAATTTTAAGGAATTGCACCACCATCTCATAACATTTCCATCCCCTACATTGTTATATCTTGTAACCTTTATGCCTAGTCTATTGGGTAAACCAAGTAATTGCTTGAGATATATGAGAAAAAAGGAATTACCAACCTAGTATCGAGGAAGGTCAAAAAGTGAAGAATTGAGTGCTTGCATAGGTATAGGAGGATTGATAATGGATGTATAGTTGCAACAAAGATCTACAATGTTGCATGAGGCTGAGACTAAGAATGACATTCAATGGAAATCTTTCCCTTTGTTATTTCATAGCCTGGCTTAGGGGTGGTACTTTCAAAGGACACCTATGGTTGGGTGGTGAATATATCTTATAAAATCGATTTCCATGCACACTACACTTTATGCATACAAGTAACTTCATTTTTTCATCATGGTGTATAAATGGTTTATTGTAAAATTATTTATGAATTGTTAGAAATTTGTAATAGTAGATAAGAAAGAGCCTTCTCAAAGTAAATGTAAAACAATGCTACATATTTTTGTATAAAATCCATTCAAGATGGTTGGAAAGAACAATTAAGTTGTTGTAAAAACTTTGGTTATTGATGAATGCATTGCAGTCAATTTCTCAAATTGCCAACATGTGGTGTTTGGGCTAGTTATAAGTAACAATTCATTGTTAGGCCTAATCAGTCTTTCTATCTTAGATGAATTTATTTCTCTGTAACTGTTAATGAATTTTTTTTTAAGAAAAATATGATGATATCTCAACATGTTTTCTTTATGTCATCATTTGCATCAAGTCCTTAATGAATGTGTAGTAATGTACAATATCCCAAAATAATTTCATCTTGTTTTGTATTTGTCCTCTTCACTAATCTAGGGATAGAACTTACAGACAATCAACTAATAAGCGATGATAGAAAAGTTTACATCATATTTGTGACTCAAACTATACCTAATTCTCGTAAGTAGGATATGGACATATGATAGAGTGGGATCATAGCCCAGTTTCCACATTGAGGACTTGTGGGTAAAAACAAACCCAAGATTTAGCGAAGTTGATATCATTAAATGTTGTTACTAAGTAACAAAACGAAACTTCAAAAACACATTTCTCTACACATTATTGTTTCTCAATCTATTACAAAGGAATTAGGTTTTGTTTGAAAAGGAATTTTTTAATTCAAATGACTCCAAAAATGCCTACAATGTTGAAGAATTGGAAATTCTCAGAGAAATTGTGAATATTAGAAATGCTAAAATAGAATTCAATTTGATTAAAATCTAAGAAGAGTTTTTTAATCTGGTTGGAACTGTGAGGGGATTGAAGTTAGAAAATCATATTTTGTTCCAAACATATGAGAAATGAATCCACCTTGATGCACAATTGCTTCAAATTTTAACAAAAATACAAAATAATCTAAAGAAAACATACATTAAAAAAATGGGAGTAAAGGTAGTTCAAGGGGGGTACTCATAGGAGATCCCATGATTCATGAGAATTCTCTTCTAGAGAATCTTAATTTTCGCATGGTAGTCCTCAATATTCTGCAAGTATCCATAGAGGAAAGAGGCACCATATAGACAACTTGAAGGAAGAGTTCCACAAATAAAAACCACCTACCTTTGATGGTGAAAAAATATCTAGAGAATAAGTTGAGGCATGGTTCTTGGGCATGAGAAAATACTTCATGCTTAATGAATACTCAGAGAACATCAAGGATGGAGTTTCTATTTATAATATTATGGTAAAATCACCTTTGTGGTGGAGGTAGTACAATAAAGAAAATAAAATCAATGAAAGGAGAATTGTGTGTAACCAATTTAAGAATTATTTTAATCATAAATATGTTTTTGAGCAATTTTTCTAGAGAAAATTCCATGAATTTCAAGACCTCAAGCAAGAGAATATGTACATTAGATTGGAAATGAAGTTCATAAAGTTGTTGAAGTATGTCAAGTTTGTTAAAGATGAGAAGTTGAGGATAAGCTACCTTTTATGTACCCTAAACCATGAATATATGGACTAGGTTGAAATGGCATCACCTTGAACCCTTGAGGAAGAATTCATGAAGGGTAGTTGTGTTGAAACACAAATAAAATAAAAACAGGAACTTAAGAAGCCCCGAAAGGGAAAAAAAGGGAAAGGTTTGACTAAGGAAAGAAAGGATTCAAGTCACTTAAAAATAATCCATATTCATTTTGGACATACTGACAATATTTAAGTGGGATATGGATAGTGGGTGTTGGTCATGAGTTTATAATTTAAGGCTCTAAAGTATACCGTCAAGGCATCTGAAATTATAGAGAAAGTTAAGGATAAAAAAGTCAGTTATACAAAAAAGGGCTATGGTTGGTTCCTTAACTGTCTTTGTCTAGCTTCCCAGTTTTCCTGGGTACTAATATCCCTTTCAATTACTACCCATGAACGTTCTAACTCAACCCGGTTATTTGATGTTTGTAAGATGGTGTTAAATAAATTTAAGGCAATACTTGTTTGATCTGATAGTCCAGGCTCGATATTGGGTTGTCTTGTAACTGGTACAGTCATGAGGGATAAAGAATGAAAAGATAAATTCTTGTGTTTTCTTTTAGGGTTTGCTATTTTTGTTTCAAAATATGTAAGAAGAACTCCAAAACCTTGAATTAATAGTATGACGAAACTAAAGGCCATTTTCGGTATCTGAGTTAAATTTTGAAAAGGGAATATGCATGAAATGAAAAGATAACATAAAGTTGTTGAACAAGGTGAGACATCAATTAAAGAGGAATCTCACTTTGTGACAGAAGAAGAAAATAGTTAGGAAAACTCTTAATGAATCATATGATATTGAAATCTAAAACATTTATAGGTCTTGTACCTGGTGATAGCCGATACAAAGGAAACACTGTAAATGATTAAATTGCAAGAATAATTAATCACCACAGTAGAGGTTGTAGTAAATTGCAGTTAAGCATTCATCAAAGAGATATATGAAAAATATGAAACAACAGAAAAACACATAACTCAAACTTGACCAAATATAGAATCTTCAATCTGTATTTGTATTAATTCAAAAATATCTTCAAATTCTTCTTTACAATGCGCCCAGAAAAATCCCTCCTTCAGTCTCATGAAATTATACTTATACAAGATCACCAATACATTGATGGTTGGCGATTTCCTAACTCCTAGGGGAAAACAATTACAAAAATGAAAACCTCAACCAGTTGAATTATTATCTTTTATTTTTCCATCATCTCAATAATATAAGCTTTCAAAATGATACTTCATTGTTTTATTGAAGTATCCCCTTCTTTCGACCCAATACATTCAATACATTTTTCAAGAAAGTGTACAAAATTTCTAGGAGGCTCTGGAAAATCCTTCGCTTCGAATAGATAAAATTTCTAGGAGGCTCTGGAAAATCTTCAATCCCCTTACCAACAAACTTAAATTATTGCAATTTTAAGTTTGGCTTCAGTAGCCACCTGTCTATTAGGGTAACATCAATTTCCTTTGATTGTGAAATTTCCATCTGAATTTCGTTCAAACCCTCTTTGAAATTAAATTGGTGTCTTGCAATGTTTATCTGTCCTAATTTCCCAGTGCAATTCTCTCTTCCAATACCTAATGATCCCTTGTCCAACAAATCAAATATTTCTTTGCAATCATCTTTGATTTCTTTGGTTATTTTCTTATTTTATGCTATGTTGGTTTCCCATACTTTGAGCATGATATCGTCTCTGATATGCTCTGTGACAAATAGCTTTGGAGTTTTCGATACTTCTTCATTTTCTGAACATATAACTTCCCTTTGGAAAGTGGCCCTTGCTGCTTTAGCTTCTTTTTATTTAAAAATAATATTATCAAAAGAATTGCTTACTTCTTGAAAATAATTCTAAATAATCTCTACTTTGGAGATCAATCTCTATTGCTCTACTTCTATCTTCGTATGTACTTCTAGTGACAGGTACTAAAAAAATTTCAAGTCTATCACCTGAGTCTAAATGGAATTCAATCTCTCCTGCAATTCTCTCGCTAATTCTTCCTGCTGGGTTTCCTGCCCTTGACTGTTTTTCATTTTCTTATACAACTCGTCCAAGCTAGACTCAAGCAATTTAATTTCTTGCTTGTTGGCATCTCTGGACTACTCTAGACCTTTATTTATTTCTTCTTTGATATTTTTCTCGGTATATTTTAGTTGGTTTTGCAATTGGACTATCTTGTGGTTACTCTGTTTCAACCATGTTCTCATATTGTCAACATTGAATAGATTTGTTGTTGACAGAGCTCCCATGGAGCCCACTACCTCTGTAGCGAAATCTTCCTCTTCCAAGTTCTTCCCACCTACCAACACCTTGTGTTTCTTTACCATACCACCTTATCTCATATACATCTCCTTCTTTAATATAACCTTCCTCTTTTTACTGAAAAAGTAATCAGAGGGAGGTATTTCTTCTCTAGAGACAGGGGCGAGGTCACTAGAATATATGACTCCTATCTGAGGGAGCCCAAAAGTAGACTGTAAAGGAGTCAAGGAAGAAATGGGATTACACAACTCTGTGGATTTTGTTTCCCCTATTGTCTCAGGGGTATCAACATGAACAATAGATGATGAAGGGGGAGTAGATTGACTGGACTCGGAAGGTGTCCCAGACCTTCTTTCTGTTTCTTCTCCTGGATTCTTTGTCTGTGGGAATTCTTCATTTTGTGAAGACCTTTTTTCCCCCTGTAGATTTTCCTCGATGTCTTCTTTATCCTGTGCTTTATGTCCGAAACCTGGGGGAGTGTTTTCTTGTTCTGGAGGAGGTCTTGTTGCTTCTCCCTGTAGTACCTTGGGAAAACCACTTCGTCTGTGTCTCTGGAAGGTTAGAAAACTAGTTTGCAAGTCATATGGTAATGTATGTACCCTAACTAACACCTCCTCATAGGTTTTGGCCCCTTTGAAAATGTCATCGTAGGGGATTCCTCATGTTCATATGATTTCATGCCACAATGAACCATGTGATTTCCCATTGTTTGATAAGGATCCTGTTTCCTATGTTCAAGATCCACCAACTTGACCTCCTTTAGAGTTGTAGCTTCAACCTTGGAATGACCCAAGTTGAGTAGAAAAAACCTCCCAATCTATATAGGAAATACTAGCCAAAACTTCTTCTGAGTTGTCTTCAGTTCTATCTCAATACCGCCTGTTATTATTAGATGAGCTACCTCCCTACACACCAGTCTGTCTGGGAGGAATTTTGGAAGTGCATGAGGAGGGATCGAACATATGAAAACCATGATATAGGATAAATTATCCTCAATAAACCAATCAACAACTGCCTTGAGGTTTCCTATGACTGACTTTGAAATATGGTGGGGTGCACAACCATACAACATCAGATGCACTGGTATCACCATGAAATGACAAATTTCGTAAAAATAATCCTTAGCATTTTCTTCCCACAAATTAGAATGATATTCATGAATAGGTTTAGTGCAGGTTGGGTTCCAACTCCAATTCATCAAAGGGAAAGGAGTCGTGAAACATAGAGCATCCATAATGTATGAAGACATGTAAAAGGCTACTGGTTAGCCACTGGATCTCACAGTTTGATACTCTATAAGCTCCTTAGCTAGGTTCTCTGATAGAATCTTGTTCCATTTGAAGCTATAGCCTTCAACTGCTTCATGCAAAAGGGGCACCCATTCTGCATGGAAATGGGTAGGACTTTTCTTCCTGAAAAGTATACATAGCATCATAGCCACATAGACCATATACTCATTCAATGAGGCTATGGCATAAATGCTATGGGTATTGGCCCTAGATTTTTCTAAGTGTCTCCACCAGTCTTTGATTATGTTGGGGTATGTTTGATCTGCCTATGTGCATTCTTTCCTTTGAAATTCACTTACAAATTCTTTATTATAAATATATTTAGAATTGGGAGACAATTTGTACGTTAATTGTATATTCTCTGGTCTGAAAGAGCCGACAACGACCCCTTGGTTGTCTAAAATGATTCTCATCTACACATATGTCCTCTCTAAAGCCCAACTGATCATATCGTTATATGTCATGAGTTGTGGGTGCGTAACTACTTTGTGAATTTTGGACTTTGCTATGTCCAAGAGTTTGTTATGAGAATCATCAAGAAAATTCTTGATTTCATAGTCTAAGGTTCCGAAAATTCCCCCCCAGGATTCAATGGAATCAATGGCATGTGGTGTAGTATCAGATATGACATCTCCTTCCAGGCTCGAGCTTTTAGTTACTTCTTCACTTTTCTTAGGTTCCTTTCTAGGTGCCATAATGTTCGTGCTAGACTGAAAACCTGTTTGCAGAGGAAAAATATATAAGCCTGAATAAATGCAACTCACTCTTGATTGTAAAAAACAAGAATGAAATTTGAACTACAGAATGTTTATTAACCTTTATCTTGTCTTACAATGAGCATACTGACACAAGTGATAAGGAATTAATGTTTTAATGAGGAAGATATGCCTGATCACGACTAAAGGGTACTTTGTGAAACGGGCGTTGGGACTTACAACACTCATTTTTTCTTTTTCATTTCTTTAAATATAAATCCTTTTCAGGATTTCAGCACTAGGATTCTAGAGTTGTTAACTAAAAATCATACCTCGTGAAAAGCCGAATCCCGAAACCCGAAAAAAAAATTGAAATATTTTTTTACTCCTTTTTAGAACTAAGGGCGGCTCCATGACTAGGAAAAAACAAAGTTTCAGGTTTAAAGGGTAAAAAATTTGAACTTTGTATCAACATTAGGCTTCGTCCAGGGATCTCGTTTCCTTGTGGGACGAGAAGAACATGTAGACCAAGTTCCTTTATTGGGTAAATGGGGTCAATAATTTGACTCTGTGACACATACCATGAGAAAAACCAAAACAGGATTTTAGGATCTCTACATTTGACTTTGAAAACTCTTCAAATATAAAACATATGATGATCTTGAGTTAGGTTCTCAATAGATTTCCTTTTCTGAATCTGACCTCAGATCTATGTAAGATAATCAAAACCAAATTAACCATTCTACTAGGTTTCACCTGATTCCATTTGCATCAAGATAAAGTAATTTCAATGTGTCAAATTAGGGGATCCCAAAAACCTATAATGTAAATCCAGATGAAAGAGGAAAAGTTACCAGAGTTTCTTGTAATTCATGTATAACAACCTTATCAGATATAAGGATATTTCTTCACTGCCAACGAGCCTGTTCAGTACCCCAGTGAAGTTATCAAACTTCCCATATTGAATTTCCTTTCACCACTTCATTTTTTTCTAGCATTTAAATGTTGAGATGAGGGAAATCAATATAATGAATTTCCTTTATTCATCTCTTTGGACTAGATGGGGGCAATCAATATTGAATTTCCTTTCACCATCTGTATGTATATGCTTTTTAATATGAAGTGGGGGCAATCAATCAGTATGTAATATACTCGAGAAGATATATTCTTGAATTTTTTAACAACAGAGGCCTGTGAACTCACTTAAATAGCTCTGGGCTAATATTCTCTCTTGCCTTCAAACATCACTGGCTTCAGGGAAACTTCTTGATATCTTTTTAAGGAATTTCCTTGAGCAAAACCAATCAGTTTATTCTTGTTAGGAAGGCTAATAAGGTTAGGATTAACCTAGACATACTTCCGGTTCAACTAAAGTTAAAGAACTATAAACTCAACCTATTCTCGTTTTTGAAGGTTTGTTTGAGATTTTTTAGAACCAAAGTGAGACCTTTCTTTTCTCAAGGAACTTATGATAAAACATCTAGGGTCAGGTGAGAAGTAGGCTTTACCGTGACTAAGGGGAAGGTAAGGGGCTTCAGAAAAACTACTGCACACATGACCGTTCTTAAAGATTTTCTTAGTTAGCTTTTATAACTTTCCCTTGAGTTCCTCCCCCTTTTTACTTCCTTGTTTGAAAATTTCAGTGATAATGTTATCCTCAATTGAACTAGTGATTTATTCATTTGTATCTCTCGGGGTAATTTAGCTTGAATTTTTAGAGCAAAATCTCATACCTTGGTAACTCCTATGTTGCCAGCCCAAAAGGCTATTAATTTATTACCTTTTTCATTGGAAGATATTTAATATATATATCTGTTCCTGTCACCTTTTTAACATATCTAGTCTCTTGGTTCATCAACAAATTTACTATGAAATAAATAGCATACTAATTGTCAGGAAATCTCATGATTCAAATTTTTTTATTTGTTTTTTTTAATCTTCAAAATAAAAAAACTTACCGAAAGAAATGGAACTATAAAGTAAGCATGAAAACAAACCGGTATGTACAATGAGAGTTCAGAAACACATTACTGCATGAAGTGTTTAAGGTGCCACCCAGTTACAAGGGCGTTGAGGATGTCTCCATCGAGATTTTCTAATGAAAAAACATTTTTTCCCTTAGAAGCCAAAATCTTATATGGGCTGAACCAGATTGGATCAAACTTGCCATGTTTACCAATGCCTTCTTTCCTGGCTTCCCATTTCAGGACTAGATCACTAGGGAGGAAATATCTATCTTTAGCTTTTTGATCGAATAAGGCCTTCGTGTTATCCTGATATCTCTGTAACCTTTCATTTACTTTGGCCCTATTTTATTGAACTTCAACCAACTGGTTTATCCTCCTGGTAATGTCGTTGGGTTCTTCATTTGAATCTTGCCAAAGTTTCATTACGGGCAGAGCAAGATTTATTGGTAAAATGATGTCAGTACCATATACCATCTGAAAAGGGGAAATCCCAATTGATTTTTTGGTACTTATCCTGTTAGCCCATAGAGCATATTTTAAATGGATATGCCATGCTTTCTTGTTTTCAGTCAAAACCATTTTGATCATGGTAATCAGATTTTTATTAGATGATTCAGCTAGACCATTACCCTGTGGATAGTAAGTTGTGGAGTGTCCTAGTGTGATGTTATATTTTTGGCAAAATCTTATCATGGCCATTGACTTAAATGCTTGCTCATTATCAATGACTATCTTTCGGGGACAACCAAACCTGGATAAAATATTTTCTTCTAGGAAACTAATTACTACTGAGTCAGTTGCATTTATCGAGGGAATAGATTCCACCCATTTACTGAAATAGTCTGTAGAAGTTAGAATCCACTTGTGTTGTGCGCTGGAGTGTGGATGAATTTCTCCAATGAAATCAAGGCCCCATTGTTGAAATGGAGCTTTGGTTTTAACCAGAACTAAAGGTAAAGATGGGACTTTCTGTTTCCCTGTAAACAACTGACAAAGAGTACAAGTTCGGACTTTAGTGTTTACATCTGTGAATAATTTAGGCCAGTAATACCCAGCTCTTAAGATTTTATAATTCATTTCCTGCCAAGCATGGTGCCCTCCGCACACTCCCACGTGGAATTCATCTATAACCCTTTCTATTTCGGTCTCGACTAAGAAGCTGAGCAGGAAACCCAGGGGGTCTTTCCAATACAATTTACCATCTATGATGCAATATTTTACAGCATGTAACTTCAGTGTCCTAGTTTTAGATGGGGTTAACTCATTGGGACATTCAAGGGCTAGTAGGTAAGAAATGATATCGCGATACCAGACTGAAGTAGAGAACTTGTCTTGAATCTTAGTTGTGGGTGTAGTGACGTCAAGCTCATCTATTTATAGAAATCCCTCATTCTCTTGCAGTTGATTTATCCCAAGTGCTTTTAATTTTGATTCAACTAGCAATTTGGACAAACCCTAACCTTTGATAATTTTAGTTGGTTTGACTTCCAAGTTGAACTCCTGAATTTTAGACAACCACCCGCCTCTTCTTCCGTCACTGTCCGATTGCACCAGGATATCTTTAATGGAGCTTGATGACACGTAAGCAATGATCTTTGAGTGAAATACGTAGGTTATGAAAGAATTGAGAGCTTTGACCATTGCATAAGCTTGTTTTTCCAATATGTCATATTTCAACTCAACGTATCTAAGAATTTTGCCAAAAAATGCAATAGGCCACTCAAAAGCTTCCTCATTTTTCTATAACAATACAACTACGATTGTATGTTCAGAGGAAAAAGAAAAAATCAAAAATTGTTTTGTGTAATCCGGGCTTGCCAGGACTGGTGCTTCTCTTATTACTTTCTTGATACGTTGAACCGACACTTTGGCTTCATTTGTCCACTTCACCTCACTGTTCTTTTTAAGCATATCTGTAATCAATTTTACAATTTCGGCAAAGTTAGGGATGAATCTTCTCAAGAAGTTTATTTTTCCTAAAAAAGACTATATTTCTCTTACGTTTCTAGAAATATTTATGGTATCTATCGCCTCCATCCTTTTGGGATCGATTTTGATTCCATCTCTAAACATGATATGATCCAAGAGTTTACCTTCTTGCATTGTGAAATGGGATTTTTTGGGATTAAGTGACAAACCAAATTTGCGACATTTCTCGAAAGTTTGTTTGAGGTGTGTTAGATGTTCTGCATCGGATTTAGAGAAAATGGTAAGGTCATCAAGATAGATAACAAAGAACTTATCCCTTTCTCCCATGAATGCGATATCCATGGCTCGTTGGAAAGTTTCCCCTACATTCATTAAACCAAAAGGCATTTTTTCATACATAAAGGTACCCCAAGGGGTAGTGAACGCAGTTTTTTCTTTGTCATCTTGATGTACTGCAATTTGATTGTAACCTAAAAAACCATCAATCATAGACATTTTGTTAGCTCCAACTACTTTTTCTAAAACATGATCCATCTTAGGTAATGGATGTTTGTCCCTAAGTGATGATCGATTCAGGTTTCTAAAATCTACACACAGTCTGATCTCACCATTTTTCTTTCTCACTAGGACTAAATTGGCTACCCACTCAGAGTATCTTAGCGGGACAATGATTTTAGCATCCAAGAGTTTTTTGACTTCTTTTTCTATTACCAGTAGTAGGATAGGGTTAATCTACCTGAGTTTTTGCTTAAAAGGTTTGACACTTGGTTTTAGAGGAATTTTATGTTCCAGTATAGTAGTGTCATAAGTTCTCAATTCATCATAATACCAAGTGAAAATGTATTTATATTGTCTAAGCAACTCAACATACTTACTTTTGATTTCAGGAGACAGATATTTGGATAATTTCACCAACCTAGGATTTTCTTTGGTACCTATATCGCAATCCTCGACCTCCTCTGGTTAAGGCTGTAAGGTAGAATTCAAAGGGATGTCATCATGATTAAATATCCTTTTTAAGGGGACCATACCCTTAGGTATCTGATTATTTTTTAAAACAAGCATCCGATTGTTAGCGATTTTATCTTGGAACTCTTGGGGGTCTTTGCCTTCCTGCATGATCCAAATAGGGTCATTCTGGTTTTCTTGGTCGGCATGCATTTCGGCAAAGTCATATACTGTCTCTAAAAACTTCTAGAGTTGTTCATCATCCTCAAATACTTGCCAATATTGTATGTTATTCAGTATGGAAGGCCTATGTCTCATTAGTATATGGTATTTTAGTTTGAAAGCAGTGGGAGGTGTGAACATTGAAGATGCTTTGGCTAATGCATCCGCCTTTTGATTTTCTACTCTTGGAATATAATGAATATTAACATAGGAGAAAAAGTTTTCGATCAGATCCCAAACACAATTTCGGTAAGACCTTAACCTAGGATGTTTGGCCTGGTATTGACGATTAACCTATTTCATGATTATCTCTACATGGCCAAAGACTTCCAAGTTTTTAATTTTCATTCTCCTGGCATATTCCAATCCTAACACTAAGGCTTCATATTTTCATACATTATTAGTGTGGTCAATGATCCACTGTAACCTATAAGAGAAAGGGATAATGAATTTGTCACCAGGTGCCACAAAAAGCACCGCAACTCTTGCCCCAAAATAAGATGAGGCACCATCAAAAAACATTTTCCAGACACCAATGCTATATACATCTTGTTTTATTTGTTCTTTTTCTTTTTTATTTTCTGTACAAATTTCCTCCATACATACATCAATATCATCATCAATAGATAAAAAACAATTGCCTAAATCTTGATCAACAATATAAACATGGTAGTTATTTAGGTTATGTGGGTCACTCACCGTGAATGCCAACCTAATTTCTCTGTACAAGTGTGTGAACTGTACTCCAAAGATTTGGATCATGGCATACGTCACGTTGAGTTGGAGGGATCCTCCAATTTTATCACCCCAAGAACTTGATAAGAGCATACCATACTTTGGGGGTATATCAGTGACAACCACATCCATTAGAATGCCTTTCGCAGGTATCTGTGCAAGATTAATGACTAAATATTTTATCATTCCTATACACTTAACTTTTCTTGAATCAAATGAATATAAATCTCCATAAGGTTTGGTGATTTCAAGACCAAGTCTATCCATAATGGCTTTAGGCGTTACATTGTGAGAGGTCCAGAATCTAACATGCAATTATGGAGTAGGTGATCATGCACATTCAGTGTGATATAGAAAGGGGCAACAATGTTTTTTGCAACTTCGAAATGTGGGCCAAAAATTATGTTAGGCTTGTCATCTTCTAAATTTATAACATCAGTCTGGCTTTCGTTTTCTAAAAAACTGATTAATTTAGCGATTTTATTTTTTTTAAATTAGATTTTTTTCCATTTCGACAAGGGATATAGGGATTTTGATTTTATTTATTTCATTTTCCAGATTAAAACTTCCTTTGTTGTGAGGTTTTCGTTTCAATTACAGGAATCCCCTCTTTCTGTGTTTTTATGGCTAATGTTTCCACTAACATTGTCTTGGTAGGCTGTGTGTCAATGGTCTTAGTTCTTATAGTCTATTTTTCAATGTTTTTTGAAAATGACTCGTCTGTTTCACCCCTTGGAAAAATCTTTTTCACTTGGGGAGTTCTGAGGCTCTTGTTTCTAGGCCTTAGATTGTACTTTTGGTGGAGTTCGGCCATTATATTGTTTGTGATTCCCTGATAGGTTGAATCTTCCGTAATACCATTGTTCTTGTTATTCTCAGATCTATGTTTTGTAGTTGCATATTTTTCATAATCTTGCTTCGTCAATAAAGGTTGTAGGCAATCTTCCCCAAGATTATTTATATTTTCTTCTAACTCTTCAAAATCCCCCACGTCTTCTGCTCCTATAAAGTTTTCACTTTTAAAGGGGGTTTGGATTTTTTTATCCTCATTCTTAATTTGTCTTTATTGATTTTGAAGGTTAGGATTCCTTCTAAAATCCTTTCTGGGAAAATTCTCATTCTTCGCTTGATCTAGTTCCATTCTTGAGATCTTATTTGACAGCTTGTTGATGGGCAAAATTGACCGTTCGTCAATTGGAAGAGCGAGTCTGGTCCAAGGTTGTCTACATAACTCAATCCATTTGGTGTAACTCGTTCTGACGGGTTTAATGGCTTCGTTAGCCAATCTAAGAATCCTAAAAGAAACGAATAAAAGAGAGAAATAACTAACTAATTACTAAACACACTATATATATGTACATATGTTCAAATGTAACTATAGTAGTTGTATTTAAACAAAATATATACAAGTCTCATTTATTTACATGATTTACGAGATGCAAGTTTTAATCAAAACTTACGAAAATTGATGTGAAAAATGATTGCTTCTAGGAAGCAGATAAAGAAAGCACATAAAAATATTTATTATTTTTCTTTTATAAATTTAAAGAATCTTGCAAAAAAGTTAATGAAACATGAGCATGTGGATAGTCAAAGTTGAACCATACATTCATTTTTTCATTCATAAACAACTTAACTAAATAACACACATAATAACATGTCATTAATCAACGAAACTGGTATTTATCTTTCTGTGTTGTATGAGCTCTTGCCTGTATTGTTGTTAAGGGAAACCTATAACAGAACAATACTAGCACTTCCAGAATACATTCAAAGAAGTATTTGATATTGGAGTAAATTAATAACAACAGGAAGACAACTAATTAAAAATCGTGTGATCTTAAGATAATCA
>ML776846.1:120068-143593 GCA_009831015.1 Picea engelmannii
TTCATAATATAATAATAATGAAAGAATGAAATGGAATAAGTATCACACAGGTCTAAATCCAAAGATGAATTACTTTCCCATATTCTTTCTCAAAATCACATTCCCATATTGTAGTCTTGGAAGAATTGTTTTGGATAATAAACTCTGAAAGATTGGAAAAATTAATATATAAATAATAATAATTAACCATGTACTGATAAAAAAGACTAAAGCTATTTAAATCAATTTATAATCAATTATTTAAAGAATATGAATATATTATAATGAAAATAAAACCATTTTACTTACAGGACAAAATCCATTAAGCAACCTGGAATTCCATATTCTTCTTTAAACATATTAGTCCATTCTCCCAAAGCTTCCAGCCATCCATTACTCCATTTGAAAAGAAATAAAAAGTTTACAAAAGAAATAATATACAAAAGAAAAAGGATTAAAATCCTCCTCTCCAATTCTTGGATCCCTTTGGCTCTGATCTTTCTCATATATTTATAAAATGAATCAACAGTCTGAGCGTCACTATTAATTTCCTCCACCTGAAATTTGTCTCTAAAAGAGACCCAAATATATCTCAAATCGTGCGTTTGTTTGGGAAAATGTCTAAGAGGAAGGTAAATGGGTCCATTTTGGTTCTGGGTTTTCAACCATTTCTTCAATTTCCTCACGATTTGGCTGCAATCAGTTCTGCAAAATCATCTATCTGATCTTGACGCCTTTCCAAATTTTATCTGTTGTTGCTCATAAAATTATTTGTAGCAATCCAAAATTATTTTTGGATCAATCATCTTGAACGTATTTGAATAACAAAATCAAGCCATGATCATATCCGTATCAAATATTTGATAATAGAAACCTGTGAAACAAAAAGAAACCTAAATTAATAACCTAAAAATTGTGAATAAAACAAAATCTAGAAAAATAAAAAAATGAATTTAAACTAACTATAACTTATAAACAAACATTATTTATAATTTGTTTTCAAATATGATCTAGAAGCTTCAAGTTAATGGAGAAAAAATATTAATTTTAGTTTTTTACAAAATCAAACAAATGATAGATAATTATTTGATTATTATTATTTTGAAATGAGATGCAAAATGAAAAAAAATAAAAATTAATTAATTAATTAATATCACCAAATGATTTCATGAAAATGAGAAACCAACCAAGATATTATTTGATAAAGTATTGAACCCATTATTCAAAATAGTCAAACTTGCTAATGAGAAAAAGAATGAACACATAATCATAATTTAAACAAAAGTAAACATTTGATAAAAATTAACATTTTTGTTTAAATTGAGATTTTTGTGTTTGTTTCAAACTTTTGACATATACTCCTGTAATGAATGTCTCATAATATAGTGAATGTCTTATTTTTTTCTTAAATAAAGTCAAGGTATGGAACTATTTGAAAAGGTTGATTCTGTAGCTCATTATAATTAACATGATTCGAATGGGGGCCCTTTAAATTTTGTAAAAATTTAGGGAGAGTTGTTGGGGCCCAACAAATGGTGACTTACTGGGTGAAGCAGATATCTCTAATCTGGTAAGATTTCATCTTAGGAAGAAAATAATAAGACATGAAAAGGATTTAAGCTCTCTAAAATAAATTCACTCTGAGACCATATAGTATTAGGATAAGCTCAATGTTATAACCAAACAATAGAATTTTCTTTGCATAGGATTATAACCTGAAATAATGTCTTAATCAAAGAGTCAAGATGTTTATAAAAGAACTTCAATACCGTTGACAGAGCCATTGCTACTAGCAGGCGTTCATAGCCTCGACAAGGATGTCATTTAACCCACTCAAATGCTTTAATCCCATCCAATAGTTGTATCCACATGATGTATACTTCCATAAAAGCTAATTTAAAAACATATACCTGCTACTTCTTGACCCGACATTGCTTCGTTGCCAGTAGGCCTGTTCAGTACCCTGATGAAGTTGTCTTGGTATCATGTGTGCATTTACCCGCTGCCAGTGAGCATGTTCAGTACCCCGACGGGTTTACACACACTTCCCACACATAAGTGATTTCAACTCTCTTATGCCACTTTTAAATAATAATACAATTATAGATTTCTTGATGACAAAAAGAGTTGGGTGATACTGGAGGTTAATTGCAATACAGGTGAATAGTTGACCATGTTATTTATTTTCTTTCAAAAGTGGAAGTTTTATCATGGTTTAGAGATTTTAGATTTCCTTTAAGAAATCATCTAAAGAATGGGGAAGCACTTAAAAGTGATTCCTTAAGAATATGGACAGCGTAAGAAGTTTAAAGATCATCATAATTCTCAAAGATTTAAACCATATCTCTAGTGTAATACTCTGGCAAAGACAATTTGAGGACAAAATGAAAGTGACACTTGACTTAAAAATCAATTGTTTGAGCTATATCTTAATATCAGGACCTCTTTGAACTATTTCAAATTGCTTGAAAAACACAAGTCTTAAAATAAATGCTTCCTTCAACAATATGTCTTTGATCAGAAATATATTGATTCAAAAAGAAATATAAGAAGAAAACTCATTTAAAATAATCAAAGAAAACAAAAATACACAACAAACCAAATCAAATTTTATTAATGGGATTCAAAATTAAAAGTACACAAAATCAAAACAACAAAAGAAAACATTTTAGGAAATGATTTTGGCCAAAGATAAACTTGATTTTTTATATTCACTATCATCTCACTGTAAAATAAAGGAAGAACTAAATCATATAAAATATCATGTGCAAGCAAATTCTTTTTTTAATATAGTGATGCATGAGATGCTACTTTGACCAAGCATTATTATTCAAAATAAAAGAGACTAAAAGAAAATAGAAAAATCCTTATTAAGATGAGTGCAGTCCTACTCGTGGCACCTTGGGTCAGGGTTGAATTGATAGTTTAAATTTACTTATCTCTTTGCTTTCCATTTAACATTTTCATGATGATACTGTGTTTTCGAAAAGGAATATTCAATGAAAAGAAGAGAGAAAAAAATTTAGGGTGGACTTCCCTGACAACATTCATATTATGGTTCTCTTGGTGTACCTGCTTGTGTTCATAACTGCATTATTACAAAAATAAATATTGATAAATAAAACTAAAATAAAACCTACTCCTAAACCTACTCTAACTACTAAACAATTCAAAAATACTAAGTGAAGTCATGCTTCCAATGTATCCATCAGAGTAACTCCAATCCTGCAATGGAAACAAGATCAAATATTACTAACAAGAATGGTAGTATATCGAAAAATAACAAAAATATATCATACTTACCTTTATCATCATCATTTAAAAACAAAGCAAGCATGACCTTACCATTCCCTTGAACATTATTTTTGCATGAATCCTCCAGCCATTGTGCAATCTTGTCGTGATAAGGGTCATAATGGCATGGATGAGTGCAAGTGATTTTAAAAAACTTGTCAAGATTACGGGGACCTAACATAACCATCTACCAAAGCCGAAATGCCCCATCCTCCTGACAATTCTCCATGTGTTCATCAATTTCTTCACACGGAGGATCTAAAAAAATCATGTGATGCTTACTTCCTAGATATTTAGGTAGAAACAAAGAAAGCACAACTTTATCTTTATTATGAAGATTTTTTAGATACGAATCTTCAAGCCATTCTGAGATCATGCCATAAAAATTAGGATGCAAACTATGACTTTGATGAAATGGATATATCAATGGGGAACACATCATAAGAGAATTCATAACATCAGTTAGATCATTGGTTTGAATGCTTCCTTTGATGAAATTGATCGTTTCAAAATGTGAAGCATAAATATTAAAATTCAAACTAATCAAAGAATGAATATGCAATGTAGAATATTCGATCTCCATAAGGATGAGTGCATTTTATTTTTCAAAAATAAATCATGTAAAATCATCTTGCAACATGTCATTTTTCCATTCGAGTGATGAAAGTAAAAGAGCATCAAATCCGACTTGATAAGTGTTATGTTTGGAATTAGTTTTACTAAATTTTGGCATATCGAAAAGATTGGATTGTGGTGGAAAAGAGTAAGATACCGTGGGTAAAGTATCAAATCCACCAGAATCTAAGAAGAGATCGGGATATAAAGAGTAAAAGGAATCAGAAATAAGTACATGGAAAAAATATCTTGAGCTATGATATTTAACAAAGGTATTCTCAAGACATTCCTCTTCATTTTCATTAAAACTTTCACTCCATTTTGGTGATAAATTCTTCAACATAATATGATCATCTAAATTTGTCTCCTATCGGATAGAAAATTCAAAACTTTCATGAAAAACATATAATCTTTCATGTTGATAAGGTACGAATTGTAGATGAGGGTTTAAGGTTTCTTTTTCCAATTGCATATCTACATCTCTAATCAATTTCATTGGAATGTTAAAATGCTTAAGATCATTTTCATCACCAAGTCTTCTTCAATAACCGAATTTAAATATTGATTAGAGCAAGAGTTAGGAGAACGAGGACATTCACCTTGACCCAACATCGAATCTTCTTCCATGATGGTTGAAGACTGAAAATACAATGATTTAGAGGAAAAACCAATTTGATTATCAGTAAGAACATTTTCAATAGATTTTACCTCCCTTGCTTGTTCAACATTTTCGGATGGATCCCTCTCATCCTGTGAACACAATTCTTCTTGCAATTGAGTGATAGTATTTATAACTGCTTCATCATTTGCGATCGAATATGACTGGATGCAAGCATCATAGAGGCGATTTAATAAAAAATACATGTCATCAAGATTAAATTTACAAAGAACATGATGGATTCTTGTCGAAAAGCCTTTTGAAGATGAATCACCATTGATTAGCAAAGTTTGAAATTCTTCACATAATTGATTGTAATCATAGATTTCAAAAGCATCTAAAAATTCATCTACAAATTGAAACCAATCAAAAATGTGATACGTTGGAAAAGACTCAAACCAATGTTTAATCCGACCCCTGAAAGTAAAAGCAAACAATCTACACAAAACCTTTAAATCAGAAATATCATGTTTGATGCATTTACACCAAAACTTGTTAATATGGTCTTTTGCAGATACATTCCTCCCACCATCAAAGGTGAGTTTGGACAAGAGAGAGACTGTCTTGTTGTGAATATCAGGTAATGAGAAGTGGAAATCATGTTCCAACACAGTGATTTGGGGAGCCATAAGAAATTAATTAAATTCGAAACAAAGACTCCTATAAGGCCAGCTTGTCTGTCTGGACTGTCTTCTAGTGCATTTCAAGATAACATAAAAGAAGGACCTATAAATCTGGAATTATGAAAGGCTAAGGGGTGAAACATTTAATCATTAAATTTACCTTGGCCCTCTTTCTAGCACCATTTGTTGACGGGAGAAATTGACTGTCCGTCAACTGGAAGAGCGAGTCTGGTCTGGGGTTGTCTAAATAACCCAAGTCGTTTGGTGTAACTCATTCTGACGGGTTTAATGGCTCCGTCAGCCAATCTAAGAATCCTAAAAGAAATGAATAAAAGAGAGAAATAACTAACTAAGTACTAAACACACTATATATATGTACATATGTTCAAATGTAACTATAGTAGTTGTATTTAAACAAAAGATATACAAGTCTCATTTATTTACATGGTTTACAAGATGCAAGTTTTAATTGAAACTTACGAAAATCAATGTGAAAAATGATTGCTTCTAGGAAACAGATAAAGAAAGCACATAAAAATATTTATTGTTTTTCTTTTATAAATTTAAAGAATCTTGCAAAAAAGTTAATGAAACATGAACATGTGGATAGTCAAAGCTGAACCATATATTCATTGTTTCATTCATAAACAACTTAACTAAATAACACACATAATAACCTGTCGTTAATCAATGAAACTGGTATTTATCTTTCTGTGTTGTATGAGATCTTGCCTGTACTATTGTTAAGGGAAACCTATAACAGAACAATACTAGCACTTCCAGAATACATTCAAAGAAGTATTTGATATTGGAGTAAATTAATAACAATAGGAAGACAACTAATTAAAAATCGTGTGATCTTAAGATAATCAATATTTAAGAACGAAAGAAAACTCAATTCTGGGTATTGATATTATCCATCATTTAACATTAGAAATAAATTCCATAATAATCAAATGATTGATTGATCACACAGAAAAAATGGAATAAAAAATTATGGGCAGCATATAACATTTAACAGTATGAAAACACCATATGATTGACAAGCTAAAGCTAAAATCAACCGTTATAACATTTTCATAATAAAATAATAATGAAAGAATGAAATGGAATAAGTATCACACAGGTCTAAAGCCAAAGATGAATTAATTTCCCATATTCTTTCTCAAAATCACATGCCCATATTGTAGTCTTGGAAGAATTGTTTTCGATAATAAACTCTTAAAGATTGGAAAAATTAATATATAAATAATAATAATTAACCATGTATTGATAAAAAAGACTAAAGCTATTTAAATCAATGCATAATCAATTATTCAAAGAATATGAATATATTATAATGAAAATAAAGCCATTTTACTTAGGACAAAAGCCATTAAGCAACCTGGAATTCTATATTCTTCTTTAAACATATTCATCCATTCTCCCAAAGCTTCCAGCCATCCATTACTCCATTTGAAAAGAAATAAAAAGTTTACAAAAGAAATAATATACAAAAGAGAAAGGATTAAAATCCTCCTCTCCAATTCTTGGATCCCTTTGGCTATGATCTTTCTCATATATTTATAAAATGAATCAACAGTCTGGGCGTCACTATTAATTTTCGCCACCTGAAATTTGTCTCTAAAGGAGACCCAAATATCTCTCAAATCGTGCATTTTTTTGGGAAAATCTCTATGAGGAAGGTAAATGGGTCCATTTTGGTTCTGGGTTTTCAACCGTTTCTTCAAATTCCTTACGGTTTGGCTGCAATCAGTTTCGAAAAATCACTTGTCTTATCTTGACACCTTTCCAAATTTTATCTGTTGTTGCTCATAAAATTATTTGTAGCAATCCAAAATTATTTTTGGATCAATCATCTTGAATGTATTTGAATAATAAAATCAAGCCATGATCAAATCCGTATCAAATATTTGATAATAGAAACCTGTGAAACAAAAAGAAACTTAAATTAATAACCTAAAAATTGTGAATAAAACAAAATCTAGAAAAATAAAAAATGAATTTAAACTAACTATAACTTATAAACAAACATTATTTATAATTTGTTTTCAAATATGATCTATAAGCTTTAGGTTAATGGATAAAAAATATTAATTTTAGTTTTTTACAAAATCAAACAAATGATAGATGATTATTTGATTATTATTATTTTGAAATAAGATGCAAAATGAAAAAAAAAAAATAAAAATTGAATTAATTAATATCACCAAATGATTTCATGAAAATGAGAAACCAACCAAGATATTATTTGATGAAGTATTGAACCCATTATTCAAAATAGTCAAACTTGCTAATGAGAAAAAGAATGAACACATAATCATAATTTAAACGAAAGTAAACATTTGATAAAAATTAACATTTTTGTTTAAATTGAGATTTTTGTGTTTGTTTCAAACTTTTGACATATACTCCTGTAATGAATGTCTCATAATATAGTGAATGTCTTAATTTTGTCTTAAAACAAGCCAAGGTATGGAACTATTTGAAAAGGTTGATTCTCTAGCTCATTATAATTATCAGGATTCGAATGGGGGCCCTTTAAATTTTGTAAACATTTAGGGGGAGTTGTTGGGGCCCAACATAGCTCTTTGATTATTATCGCCATGTCGTCCATTTTGTCTTCCGAAGATCTTCCTGATCCAGAGGGTCCCCCTTGTTCTCTGTATCTTCTAGTTTCTTTGTTTCCACTCTCAAATTTGGTTTTCAGCTTTCCTGATGCCATCATGTTTGATTCAATTTCTAAGGCATCATCTTTCATTTTGGTGAGGTCTATTGATCTCCTCTCCCTCAATAATAGGGTGAAATCAGGGTCAAAATCTCCAACGAAGGTTACTTTCGCTACAGGTTGGGAGGGTTTGACCTTGGCTAGAATCTTATTATACAATTTATTGAACCTTTGGGTGAACTCGAGGACTGATTCAGATTTTTTCTTTCTTAGAGCCCCAAATTCGATTAGATAATAGAGATGGTCTTTCCTTTCCCCCCACTGTCTAATAAAATCATTTTTAAGTTCCTCATATGATGGTATAGATCCTGCTGCTAGACCTCAGAACCAGGTTCTTACTTGACCTTCAAAAGTATGAACCAAGAGTCTCGAGTAGACATCTTCATGTTCAAGTCCAAGGATGTCAGCGAATTGGTCAAAGAAATTGATGTGTTCAGCTGTAGTCAAATCACCCTCTCCTATGAATTTCGGCAGATTCTTCATGTAGTTTTCAGGTAAGTCATGGAGGGGAACTGGGAGGACTAAAGGAGCATATCTGAACACCACCTTTGCAAAGATTCAAGGGGGTGGTATTTGGCCGCCTGCTCCTCCTCCTCCAGCACCACCTCCAACAACGCCTCCTCTGGCCATAGCCATTGATTATTTAGAGGTTGATGCTTGGAGACTATAAGGAAGGGTTTCAGGAAATTGGTTATCAAGGGATAGGAAACTTGAGGAAGGGGAACTAGGGAAAAGTGGACTAGTTTCTTCAGACTCACAGGGTGAATATAAAGGAGAATCAATAGGAGTCATATCACGAAAAATAGGATGGTCATAGGAGTTCTGAGAGATAGTAAAATGAACTTCGTGAAGTGAAGAGGTGTCACTCGAAGTGGGAAGTGAGGCGTATCTTTTACCTCTATTGGTGAAAGAAACGGTTGGGAAAATCTTAGTTTTAAAATCAGGCGAGACCAAACTAGGCTCAAGGGTTACAATCTTGTTGGAAGGTAATTCCTCACAAGGAGGTGGGGTATTAGATTCTTTGAGTTGACATTTATTATTTGACTGTGTAACTTTCGGTTGATAAAACTTATTTGTCGATGAAGCAGTCTGTTTGAGGTAATTTTTTTATTTTAAAATTTTTTTTGGGTCAGAAACAGGCGAAGTTTGTTTGTCATCTAGATTCTTCCTTGTGTTTTTTTGGTTAAAAGACAGTTTATTTTTCATGGAGTTGCCAAGTGAAAGATAAGGGTATCCTTAGAAGGTTTTCAATATTTGTTCACTATCAAAGAAAGAAAGTTTCAATGTCATTATTCCTAAGGAAAAAACTTCATTTCTTCATTCCCCGACAGCGGCACCAAAAAGATGTTGGTCTTGAGTTTATACTTTAAGGCTCTAAGTATACCATCAAGGCATCCAAAATGATAGATAAATTATAGTATAGAAAAGTCATTTATACAAAAAAGGGCTATGACTGATTCCTTAACTATCTCTGTCTAGCTTCCCAGTTTTCCTGGGTACTAATATCCCTTTCAATTACTGCCCATGAACGTTCTAACTCAACTCAACCCAGTTATTTGTTGTCTGTAAGATGGTGTTAAATAAATTTAAGGCAATACTAGTTTGATCTGATAGTCTAGGATCAATATTGGGCTGTCTTGCAACTGGTACGGTCATGAGGGATAAAGATTGAAAAGATAAATTCTTGTGTTTTCTTTTAGGGTTTGCTATTTCTGTTTCAAAATATGTAATAAGAACTCCAAAACCTTGAATTAATAGTATGATGAAACTAAAGTCCGTTTCCGGTATCTGAGTTAAATAGTGAAAAGGGAATATGCATGAAATGAAAAGAAAACATAAAGTTTTTGAACAAGGTGAGGCATCAATTAAAGAGGAATATCACTTTGTGACAGAAGAAGAAAATAGTTAGGAAAAACTCTTAATGAAGCATATGATATTGAAATCTAAAACATTTATAGGTCTTGTACCTGCTGATAACCGATACAGAGGAAAAACTGTAAATGATTAAATTGCAAGAATAATTAATCACCACAGTAGAGGTTTTACTAAATTGAAGTTAAGAATTCATCAAAGAGATATATGAAAAATATGAAACAACAGAAAATAACATAACTCAAACTTGACCAGATCTGGAATCTTCAATCTGTATTTGTATTAATTCAAAAATATCTTCAAATTCTTCTTTACAATGTGCCCAGAAAAAACCCTCTTTCAGTCTCATGAAATTATACTTTTACAAGATCACCAATACATTGATGGTTGGTGATTTCCTAACTCCTAGTGGAAAACAGTTACAAAAATGCAAACCTCAATCGTTTGCATGATTATATTTTATTTTTCCATCGTCTCGATAATATAATCTTTCAAAATGATACCTCATTGTTTTATTGAAGTATCTCCTTCTTTTGACCCAATACATTCAATACATTTTTCAAGAAAGTGTACAAAATTTCTGGGAGGCTCTGGAAAATCCTTCGCTTCGAATGGATAAAATTTTCTCTGAAATTTTGGAAGCCGGTCTTCAATCCCCTTACCAACAAACTTAATTGATTGCAATTTTAAGTTTGGCTTCACTAGCCACCTGTATATTAGGGTAACATCATTTTTCTTTAATTGTGAAATTTCCATCTGAATTTCGTTCAAACCCTCTTTGAAATTCAACTGGTTTCTTACAATGTTTATCTATCCTAATTGCCCAGTGCAATTGTCTCTTCCAATACCTAATGATCCCTTGTCCAACAAATCAAATATTTCTTTGCAATCATCTTTGATTTCTTTGGTTATTTTCTTGTTTTCTGCTATGTTGGTTTCCCATAATTTGAGCATGATATCGTCTCTGATCTGCCTGCGACAGATAGCTTTGGAGTTTTCGATACTTCTTCATTTTCTGAACATAAAACTTCCCTTTGGAAAGTGGCCCTTTCTTCTTTAGCTTCTTTTTCTTTAAAAATAATATTATCAAAAGAATTGCTTACTTCTTGAAAATAATTCTGAATAATCTCTACTTTGGAGATTAATCTATGTTGCTTGGCTTCTATCTTCATATGTACTTCCAGTGACAGATCTTGAAAACTTTCAATTCTATCACCTAATTCTGAATGAAATTCAATCTCTCATGCAATTCGCTCACTAATTCTTCCTGCTGGGTTGCTTGCCCTTGATTGTTTTGCACTTTCTTATACAACTCATCCAAGCTAGACTTAAGCAATTTAATTTATTTCTTGTTGGCAGCTCTGGACTGCTCTAGACCTTTATTTATTTCTTCTTTGATATTTTTCTTGGTATCTTTTCATTGGTTTTGCAACTGAACTATCCTATGGTTACTCTGTTTCAATCTTGTTCTCATTTTTTCAATAGTGAATAGATTTGTTGTTGCCAGATCTCCCATGGAGCCTGCTACCTCTGTAGTGAAATATTCCTCTTCCAAGTTCTACCCATCTACCAACACCATGTGTTTCTTTACCATACCACCTTCTCTCATATACATCTCCTTCTTTAATACAACCTTCCTCTTTTTACTGAAAAAAGTAATCAGAGGGAGGTATTTCTTCTCTAGAGACAGGGGCAAGGTCACTAGCATATATGAATCCTATCTAAGGGAGCCCAAAAGTAGACTGTAAAGGAGTCAAGGAAGCGATGGGATTACCCAAATCCGTGGATTTTGTTTCCCCTGTTGTCTTGGGGGTATCAACATGAACAGTATATAATGAAGGGGGAGTAGATTGACTAGACTCGGGAGGTGTCCCAGACCTTGTTTCTGTTTCTTCTCCTGGATTCTCTTTCTATGGGACTTCTTCATTTTGTGAAGACCTTTTGGCCCCCTGTGGATTTTCCTCGGTGTCTTCTTTATCCCACGCTTTCTGTCCGAAACCTGGGGGAGTGTTTTCTTGTTCTGGAGGAGGTGTTGTTGCTTCTCCCTATAGTACCTTGGGAAAACCACTTTGTCTGTGTCTCTGGAAGGTTAGAAAACTATTTTGCAAGTCGGATGGTAATGTCTGTACCCTGTCTAACACCTCCTCATAGGTTTTGGCCCCTTTGAAAATGTCATCGTGAGGGGATTCCTCATGTTCATATGCTTTCATGCCACAGTGAGCCACGTGATTTCCCACTATTTGATAAGGGTCATATTTCCTGTGTTTGAGATCCAACAACTTAACCTCCTCTATAGTTGTAGCTTCAACCTTGGAATTACCCAAGTTGAGTAGTGAAAACCTCCCAATTTGTATGGGAAAGACTGGCCAAAACTTCTTCTGAGTTGTCTTCAGTTCTATCCCAATATCGCCTGTTATTATATGATGAGATACCTCCCTGCACACCAGTCTATCAGGGAGGAATTTTGGAAGTGCATGAGGAGGGATCAAACATCCGAAAACCCTTATATAGGATAAATTCTCCTCAATAAACCAATCAGCAACTGCCTTGAGGTTTCCTATGACCAACATTGAAATATGGGGGGGGGGGTGCATAGCCATACATCATCTGATGCACCGTTATCACCATGAAATGAAAAATTTCGTAAAAATAATCATTAGAATTTTCTTCCCACAATTTAGAATGATATTCATGAATACGTTCAGTGCAGGTTGGGTTCCAACTCCAATTCATGAAAGGGAAAGGAGTCATGAAACATATAGAATCCATAATGTATGCGAACATTTAAAAGGCTACTGGTCGATCACTGGATCTCATGGTTTGATACTCTATAACCTCCTTAGCTAGGTTATCTGATAGAATCTTGTTCCAATTGAAGCTATATCCTTCAACTGCTTCACATAAAAGGGGCACCCATTCTACAGGGAAAGGGGTAGGACTTTTATTCCCAAAAAGTCTACATAGCATCATAGCCACATAGAACATGTACTCATTGAATGAGGTTGTGGCATAAATGCTATAGGTATTGGCCCTGTATTTTGCTGGGTGTCTCCACCAGTCTTTGATTATGTCGGGGTATGTTTGATCTGCCTCTGTGCATTCTTTCCTTTGAAATTCACTTACAAATTATTTATTATAAATATATTTAGAATTGGGAGACAGTTTGTACATTACTTGTATATGCTCTGGTCTGAAAGAGCCGACGACGATCCCTTGGCTGTCTAAAATGCTTCTCGTCTGCACGTATGTTCTCTCTAAAGCCCAACTTATCATATCATTGTATGTCATGAGTCGTGGGCGCGTAGCTACTTTGTGAAGTTTGGACTTTGCTATGTTCTAGATTTTGTTATCAGAATCATCGGGAAAATTCTTGATTTCGTAGTCCAAGGTTTCAAAATTTTTCCTCTAGGATTTAATGGAATCAATGGCATGTAGTGTAGTATCAGATATGACGTCTCCTTTCGGACTCAAGCTTTCAGTTTCTTCTTCACTTTTCTTAGGTGCCTTTCTAGGTGCCATAATGTTCGTGCTAGACTGAAAACCTGTTTGCAGAGAAAAAATATATAAGCCTGGATAAATGAAACTCACTCCTGATTGTAAAAGACAAGAATGAAATTTGAACTACAGAATGTTTATTAACCTTTATCTTGTCTTACAATGAGTGTACTAACATAGGCGATAAGGAATTAATGTTTTAATGAGGAAGATACGCCTAGAGATACGCCTTCGTGTCAAAAATATCTTCATTTGTCTGTTATTAATACTGCTTCATATCAGCGATTTCAAACTGGCGTTTCAAAAGGACTGCTTTCAACAAATCTTGAAATACGAAACGCGAAAAGTAGTTTTGTCATTATTAATGTCGTTTTAAACTAACTTAATTTAGTTTTAGACTTTGTTAAAAAATCGTGATTTCACATTTCGTAATTTCGGGGAGCCTGTACCCAAGAGGTATGTCATAAGCAAACCCTGAATATCAAAATCATGATGGGATTAATTTAGGTGCTAATCACTTGTATCAATGTTTTAATTAATCTAGATTAGTAATCAATTTCTTGTTTTCTGAAAAACGGGGATCGAGTGTTTGAGGGTCGACATTTTGAAAGCACTTTGATACAAGAAAACCCGAATCGCGAAAGATTAATGAATTTTTTATTGTGTTTAAGAGTTTAATTAATCACGACTAAAGGGTACTTTGTGAAACGCGCGTCAGGACTTATGACACTCATTTTTTTCTTTTTCATTTATTTAAATATAAAGCCTTTTCGGGATTTCGGCACCGAGACTCTGGAGTTGTTAACTAAAAATCATACCTTGTGAAAAGCCAAATCCCAAAACCTGAAAAAAATATCGAAAGATTTTTTTAGTCCTTTTTAGAACTAAGGACGGTTCCATGATTAGGAAAAAACAAAGTTTCAGGTTTAAAGGGTAAAAAAATTTGAACTTCGTGTCAACAGTGGGGACCACAAAAATAGGATCAAACAATCAACTTGAATGTTGGGAATGCAAAATTTCCTAATTAAAAACAAATTTCTCCACAATATTCAAGAGGCTACAACAAAGGATGATGTGGCATGCACCATACCCATATTTTATGCATGATTGGAAAATCATCAAATTGTTGTGATTGAAGTTAAAAGTAAGATCGTGACTTAAGCTATTTCAATTCTAATTGATCTTGGATCTACCGATAGTTACATTACTCCTAAGGTTGTAGGAAATTGTTCTATCAACTAAAGTAAACATAGAAAACCCTAGTTAGTATAGCTAGCCACTAAAACAAAGAAGAAGGTGAGTGAGATAGCAAAAAGTTTCTCATTAGAGTTGAATGAACTCGTTTCTTTTGAAAATTTAAATTTCTTATCTCTTGGGTTCTATGATGTTATCATTGGTGTGTATTGGTTAGAGTCACATCATGTAGTGTTTGATTCTTACAACAAAATCATGGATTGTATTGATGATGAAGGAAACCCTAGGAAAATAAAGGGCATTCCAAGGTCAACTTCCATAAGACAAATTTCAGCCTTGCAATTGAAAAGTTTCATAGAACAAAATATTAATTATATGCATCTTGTGTCTTAGATCCATCAAAGGAAAAATGTTCCAAGATGGATAAAAACATTCCCTATTTTTAAAAATGGGGATAAAAACATTCCCTCTAATTATAGGACCATTATGATTAGCACGATTTTAGCCAAGCTTTATGGAATTATTTTGGAAAAGAAGATTAGCATTTGGCTAGAAATTCACGGTAAAAGAGATAAAGGCCAAGCCGGGTTTAGGATATATCATTCAACTGTGGACCATATTGTTACCTTTAGGATCATTACAGAGGAGTTTCGCAATACTAAAACCAATCTTTTTTTTTGTTTTGTTGACTTTAGAAAAGCTTTTGACATGGTTCCTAGGGAAAACCTTTGGAATAGGTTGGAAGAGATAAAAGTGTCTCTCAAGTTGAATGATGTTGCAATAAGGATGTATGAGAATGTTATTGATAAGTTTAAAAACACTAAGGGATGGTCAAAAGAGATTAACTGCAATATCGGAGTCAAACAAGGTTGTCCCTTGTCCCCTACCCTTTTCGACATATACATTGAAAAATTAGAAGAATGCTTGGAAAAAGCAGGTTGT
Organism: Picea engelmannii; assembly: GCA_009831015.1. Taxonomy (NCBI): domain Eukaryota; kingdom Viridiplantae; phylum Streptophyta; class Pinopsida; order Pinales; family Pinaceae; genus Picea; species Picea engelmannii. The sequence goes on from ML776846.1 coordinate 135,469, forward strand.
GTCGGCCCTACTCTCATTGGTATAGTCATCAATTTTCTTCTTTATGTCGATGATATCATTCTTATGGCAAGGAGTCCCCATGATCTTGAAAACCAACTAAGAATCCTCAAGGATTTTTTCTCCAATATGGGTATGACTGTTAATACTGATAAAACTGAGGTCATGATTATTAAATCCAATAAGATCCCTTATGATACCTTGGTATATAACAACAACAACTTGGAGGAAGTGACTTCATACAAATATCTTGGAATTGATATTCACCACAAGCTTAATTGGAATTATAACATCGAGAAAAGGATTATTGGGGGATAGAAAGCTTATATGGGCTTGAAAACAATTGTAAATCAACTAAACTTTGGATTTGGGATAAGAAGAAACTCCTCTTTGAGACTCTTGTTACACCTGTTATTATTTATGGATGTGAATTCTGGGGATATAGTATCTCTCGTGAATCCTAGGGAAAGATAGAACAAATACAAAAGAATTTTATAACCTATAATCTCAAAATTAAAGGAAATACACCCTATCCCATCCTCCTCGTAGAAACAAGCCTCTCCCCCATTGAGAGCATGGCTATGACTAGATAACTAATGTATAAGAACAAGCTAAACAACATGGAAGATAAGAGGCTACCTAAAATTGCTTCCAAATCAAGTCATAACCACCATCGACTCAAGCGAGGATGGCATAAAGATGCCCGGTCTTGGCTAAACTATTGGGGAATCATGGAAGAAACCATTTTGTAGAATAAAGATACTATTAAGAAAAACGTCAAATCAAAATTTAAGGAAAAAATGTGGTGTGATAAAGAGTTAGAGGAAAAAAGAAAATTAAGGTATTATAAAGATGTAATCAACCCTAATCTAGAAAATCAAAATTATCTATCTGTTTTGCCAAGTGTAAAGAAAAAAATAAGCATTTCTAAGATAAGAACAAATTCTCATGAGCTCCATAGTGAAACTAGGCGTTGGTCAATTCCTAAAACAACATGGGATGAAAGAGTGTGTAACCTTTGTGACAATAAGAAGGTTGAATATGAAAATCACTTTCTCTTAGATTGTCCAGCCTATACCCATATTAGATCTCATTTTCAAAATATTGATCACACTACCAACCTTGCTAACCTCTTAACTCAACAAAAGTATGGTGATCTTGGAAATCTTCTCTTAATGATTTTCGAGCACAGAAACAAAATTCTAAAGAATCACAAGTAATCACTTACCCTCTTAAGGTCTGATATACCAATTAGGTCTTAGTGGACGTTAATCATCATCATCATCATCATTATCATATTTAAATAACCAGGATTCCTCCAAGGAGAGACATGATTTCTCAATTGAACTTCTCAGTGGAGCAAACCCTTTGTAAAACCTCCCTACCAAATGAGTCCTCTAGGGTTACAAGAGATGAAAATGAAATTTCAGGAATTGTTGTCCAAGGGATATATTCATCCAAGTGTCTCACCTTGGAGCGTACCAATATAGTGAAGAATAATTATGAGACACTCAGGATATTCATTTTAAATAATTGAATACATGAATATTAAGATAAGTACCCTCAACCTATAATAGATGATTTACTTAATCAATTGAAAGGGGGAAATGTATTATAAAATAATGATTTGAGATTAGGTTATCACCAAGTTAGGAGTAAGGATGAATAAATTTATAATATGGCATATAGAACAAGATATGGGAATTATGAGTTTGTAGTGGTTCCCTTTGTTTTAACAAATGCACTAACTATTTTCATGTGTCTTATAAATAGTATTTTTTGCAAGTATTTTGATAAGTTTTTTATTCTCTTCCTCGATGACATTTTGAATTATTCTAAGTCAAAAAGGAACATGAAAAAAACTTACATCTAGTTTTGAAATTATTGAGATAACATCAATTAGATGTCAAACTAAGAAAATGTGATTTTTCTAAAATGAGATTTATTATTTGGGACATATAATTTCCAAGAAAAGGATAGCCATGGATCTAAAGAAGATTAGGCCATAATGGATTGGCCCACTACAAATAATTTTTCTATAATAAGAACATTTATGGGAATTGTTGGGTACCATAGAGTGTTCATACAAGGATTTTCATGAATTGCATATACAATCACCTCCCTTTAGAAAAAGGGAAGTAATTTGAATGGACACAACAATGTGAGGAAATTTTCAATAGCTAAAGAAACTCCTTACAAGTGGACCAATATTGAAAATAACATATCTAAATGAAAACTTTGTCATATGCATGGATTCTTGTATAAAAAGACTAGTGGAATCCTCACATAGAGCAATCATGTTGTGCATTATGAATCTTGAAAAACAAAAGAGCTAGAGATAAATTTTTCCAATCGTGACTTAGAACTTGTCGTTGTCATGTATGCTCTAAATATGTGGAGGAATTACTTGATGGGAAGAATATTTGAGCCTATAACATATCATAATTACTTTAAATATTTATTTGATCAACCAAATTTGAATGCAAAGAAAGAAAGAATCCTAGAATTCCTTTGTGATTTTGATTTTGATATCAAACACATAAAAGGAAAATAAAATAAGGTTGAAAACAAATTGAGAAAAAGGATGAATGTGATGTGAATATCATTAATTAGCATAAGTGAATCAGATTTAAGGAAGGGAAGTATCAAATACATTACAATATATGAGTATTATCTTTTAATCAAGCGAGGGTTGAACTAGGAAAATGTACGACAAAAATATGAAAGATATAAAATAGAAAATGATGGTATTTTCATTTACAAGAATTGAATATATGTTCCTAAGTCTCTAGAGTTGAGGAAGATAATTATGAATAAGATGCATAATGTAGCATAATTTGGTCACTCGAGCAACTAGAAATCAATCATAGCGATGTGAAATAAATACTATTGGCTTAGAATGACGAAATATGTTGTTGAGTACATTTTTAAGTGTTTAAATGTTGGCAAGTCAAGGCCGACCATCAACACCTAGAAGAATTTTTGTAGTTAATACATATTCTAAGAAAAAATGGGATGTGATAGGATTTTATCATTGGTCTACCAAGGACTATAATGCAACATTATTCTATCATGGTAGTAGTTGATAAATCAACTAATGGTAATTATTTCATTCCAATTAAATTCACACATAAGGTAGCTAACATAAAATATATCTTTATGAAAAGAGGTAGTCAAACTGCCCAAGTTACCCAAGGAAATTTTTTCAAATAGGGACACAAAGTCCACCTCAATAATTTGAAAGTGTTTAGCACACACTTATACTAAGAGGGGGGGGGGGGGGGGGTGAAAGTGTTTAGCACACACTTATACTAAGAGGAGGGGTGAATTAGTATAAGACATTTTTTCACTTTTTCAATAATTCATCAACCATAAGAAAAGAATCACATATGAGATCTATTAACTATAGAAAATGGAACACAAGATTTACATGGAAACACTTCTAGGAGAAAACCACAAAAAAATTCTTTATAACTATTTGTAGGAACGAACCTGCTATTACAAATATTTATAGGCACCAACCTACTGTAGATGCCAATCCCCATTCATACAAACCCTAGTAGGCACCAACCTACTATTATGGATATTTGTAGACACCAATATACTAAAGACACCAATCCCCACTGTACAAACCCTGGTAGGAACCAACCTACTCTTACAAATCTTCACAGACACTAATCTACTAGAGACATCAATTCCCACTATTAAACACCAACTTAGCAAGAGACACCATTCTATTTATTTGAGTGGCACCAACCTTCAAGTTACAATTTCTTATTTAATACAAATAACTTCTTCAAAATATGATAGCATTCACATTACCTTCATTGATTCTTCTTTCTACTTCTGGCTTCACCAGGTCTGACCAAAATTTGAATTTCCAAATGAAATTTATGGTAACTTCCCAAATATTGTTGTTTTTGGTATCTTCCCAAGAAAAAACTTGTACAACCTTCCATGTATCCAATTTTTCAAATCTAATTCTGAATTTTTTACATGAGGTACTTTGGTATGTCTCCTCGGATCCCTAAAAATTTCATAGTATGAAAAGTCCCAGAAAAGAAGTTATAGAGAAAATTTCAAGCTTACCTATTTGAAATTGATTACAGGACCATTCAAAAACCCTAAATTCCATAGGGTATATCTCAGAAGGTATAGTGAACCAAATTCTGAAATTTTTACCTAAGTTACTTACGTATGTTTCCACAGAACCTTTAAAATTCCAGATTCTAGAATGTCCCGGAAAAGAAGTTATAAAAAAAAATCTAACTGACAAGTTTGAAACTGATTTTAGGACTATTTAGGAACCCTAACTTCCATAGGTAATATCTTAGAAATTATAGTGAAACAATTTTTGAAATTTTGAATGCTTGTATCCACAGATCGTTCCTCCATATCCTCAAAATTTCAAGGTCTGAAACATCCTAGAAAATAAGTTATAATGAAAATTCCAAACTGACTTGAAATTGATTTCGCAACTCTCCCCTTTAGAATGATATTCAACTTTTTCTCCTCCACTTCTTCAAATGTTATTAGATTTTTCACCTACACACTTTCTATCAACACTTTTTGTTTTTAGACTTCATCATAACCCTTCATCAAGGGACATGTTAATTCAAAAATACACAGCACCCATTAATTAAATAATTAATTTCCATTTTTATTTCAACTTTCCAAATACCATGGGGAAATACATGGGAAAATATCACGAGCTTCCAAACCCATGGGTTTGAATCTACCGTTTCACTTCTTAGCTTTTCACGTGCAACCTTCTTTTTAATATACTTGTGAAACTATATATAAATCAATCTTGAAAATGTTGTGTATATTTGTAAAGTCGTAACATGACATTAATGACAAGATTAATCCTTTGAAATCATTGAAAATAATTCCAATAATCCCCCCCTTTGTCATTGATGTAAATCCTGCAATAAAACACATAGTCCATGAGGCATAGAAAGAAATTCCCCCCTATCTACAACTCTCCCCCTTTGACATCAATTGAAAATGGATGTTCCCCTTGAGCTTGTGCTTCTCCTTAAGCACTTAGTGTATAGATGATATGAATATTACTCCCAATTTCATGTCCCTTAATTTGTTCTGATAACAAAAATTACTCAAACAAGGTAAAGCAATACTCCTAAAGAAGTATAAACATTGTCACCAACAATGCAAGATAATTAGTATTTGTCAATCCAAATGGTCTCTATATCCAACATAAGCAATAGTACATCTCCAATAATAATTGAAACATGTTTTAGTCAGTCTCAGCAAATCCAAGTCGATTCAACCGAAAGACATCAATTAGGTTTGCATATCAACATCTTCAATTATTCCCTTCCCGAGGGATCAACAAGTAGAACCAATAGCTCTCGTCGAAAATTCCAGTTGATGGACAACCCTGTTGAAAATAAGTCAATGAATACTCAGTCGAAACTCGAGTTGACTGTCATGTTGGTTCGATCCTCAGTCAAATAATTCCAAGGAAATCATATGTAAGTAAGAGGAATGTCGGATGACTATACAACTGATGATACACAATAATATTAATTCCTCAAACATCTATTCAAATGATTCTACGGCGATCCATCAATCCAACCACAATCTTTCCTGGTAGTTGGCACTGATCCACAATTATGTCTTTCACGTCTCTTCTATAAATATATGAAATCATGATTTCCATTGTTTTGATTTTTATGGTTAGGATGATGATAGGGAACAAATTGTTTTGTTCGATGATCACAGGAAGTAGGCTCAAGGTCAGGTTCACTTACAGAAGTAGAATGACCTAACATATCAACAACAATGTCATTTGTAATAACATTCTCAAATTCTTTCATCTGAGGAAGAAACTTCTCCTCAATCGGTTCATCATAATCAAGAGTAGGTTTATATTCTAGAAAACTAGTCTGAATCCCACCTGTAACAAATAAAACTTTCATGGTTGTAGCAAGGAAAATTGTAGATAGGGGGGAAACATCAACATCATATCCAAGACTTGTTCTTGGTGACTTCATATCAAGGGTAATAGGAACAATGATACCTTATCCATTATTTCCAACTCCTCCTCTGGTATATCCCATCTTTCTCAACATTTGGCACCCAATACCTATAGTGTGTTTTTGAAAGTGATTTTTGCAAGACCGTCTTGGTGGAAAAGATATTTTGAATTAATCCTTGTTTTCCTTGTGAGGAAGGTCAAGTTTTTGTGACACATAATTCTCTTCCTTAATTTTTTCTTCATCATTGATGGATATATTGAGTACATCAACATAGATTTTAGATTTCCCTTCATTTACTTTCTTCAATGGCTCTGTAGCCTTTGAATATTCTTTGGTGGTCATATGCCTTTTATCATAACCAAGACCAATCTCAATGAATGGATACCTTTGGTAATTGATGATATCATCTAAGGTTTTAGTAATATTTTCAAATTTCAAGCTTCTATTCAACTTAATAGTTGTCTTATCCAATTTCTTTGTTAACGAAACAATTTCATATTCTAGCTTCTTGCAATTTTCTTCCTTTTCCTTCAGTTGGATTCTCACCACTTCTTCCATCCTTCTTTCCTCTACTAGTTGAACCTTTAGGTTCATGGTAGTATTTTCTATTTCTTCAAGTCTTTGTGAAATTTTGGCTTTTGAATCATGATCATGTTCTTCATATTTTTACAGCTACTCCTTTTGTTTCAAATTCATTTTCCTAAGATTCTTTATTTCTATTCAGGCACACATGAGTTCTTCTTCACGATACACTTCCCCATTTGTTTCAACATTTTCCTCTTCTTATGAATCCATCATTTATTTCCCTTTGTCTTCATAAATCTTTGTTTCTATTCCCATGAAGAGATTTTCTTCTCTATCACTATCAAAATTGCTTTCACTGCTTTCTTAACGACAAGTCAGTAACCCCTTTTGAGTAGAGACTCTTCTTCTTATTATAATATTTCTTCTTCTTTTCATTCTTGGCCTATTTTTGGTTCTTTTTGTGTTGATGATGTTTTCTATGTTAAAATATTTAGACACTTAGGAGTTAGTTAAGATCTACTTGGTCTAATATGTCGTTAGGTAAAAGTGTGTTTCTTTAGTATGCATTAGTATGCATTTGTAGTTAGGAAATCCGACGGTTGCGATATGTTCCCAACATAGAGTGATCCAACGGTTCATACTCTCCTCGATCTTAATGGCCCCAATTGGTCCATAATCTATATTTAAGGAGCATGGAGGGTCATTTTTCAATGATCGATTGTGAGAAAATCTCTTGTAAAATCTCTCCGTAATCTTTTTCTTTGCATTAATAAACTTCTCCAAGTGGCCGTGTTGGTTGGGGCTATGGATGTTTCCCTGTAGGGGTTTTACCATGTGAAATCATCAATGTGTTGATATTTGATCTAGTTATTTGAGTGGTTACTGAAGGTGTTCATCCTCTATTGGAATACCTGTTTTGTCGAACTTGGTATCAGAGCCTGTTTGAAGACCCGCTCCTATTGTAGATCGAGATCGTGAAGCCAAGTTGCATCATCTCCATTTTATGGAATTTATGTACATTTTTGGGCTAAGATGACTGTTCCATTGCATCCAGAGCACTCATTTAATTTAGGAACACTTTTCATTTCACTCAAAAAGGTTTCCATTTTCCCAAGATATGCCCATTACAGTCAGATCCGGAGGTATAAAGCCTGAATACACATTTTTTAAATTTCTGCAAAGTTTTATTTTGATTTTATTTCGGTTTGTATTTTTTATTTCTGGGTTGATACTCTTTTAGATCTAGGTATTCTCTTTGCCCCATGCCTTGTGAAATCTCATAAAATTAGAAACAGATAGGAAAAGGTGCATCTTCTGAGATCTAACCCTTGTTGTCATCGAGAAGCAAAAATTTTTTCTTGTGTGAAAGAGTTTTTTTTTAGCATGCTCTCCAAGATCGTCTTCAACAACAACAACAACAACCCCAATCCTCCTTCTAAACATTAGGGTGAAATCATAAAGGTGGGTTACACTTTTGCTTGTTTTATGACAAAAAAAAATGTATTTTCACAAGTTATTCAACTTCTGACATATAAAAGTATTTTTTTTATTTAGAATTTCACTTTACAGTAAAAACAAAACTTGTGAAGAATTGTGTTAGC
>ML776846.1:144099-177610 GCA_009831015.1 Picea engelmannii
TAAACGTTTCGGCCGAAAAGTATTTCGGCCGAAATATTCTTACCGCGGGAAAATAATTCATTCAAAAAACATTGTACACAAATTTTGACGGCACCGTTAAATTTGACGTGAGAATTTTCGGCCGAATAATATTTCGGCCGAAAATTTGCCGCTAGAAATTTTGGAGACCCGATTGTCACGAAAGTGTTACCCAGCTTCATGATTTTACCCATTACAATATGTTTTTCTAGACCATTTGGTTAAAACTTGTCTTATTAAGTAAGAGGTCTTGAGTTCACGTCTCTCTTTTGTTACTTTTTTTGAAAAAGTTCATGCTAAAAATTGTAAAGTGCATTTCACTTCAAGTATAAAAGTGAATCACTATAAGTAGCTTTATATTTATTTTGCATGCAAATTTTTTGTTATAAGGTAACTTCATTGTAAAAGTGATCCCCACTTCTCTTTATAAAAGTGGGTCACTTCATAAAGTAGCTTACACTATCATGTGGTTATTTGGTTATCGTTTATGCCTTTTTTTGAAAAGGGCATAACTCTCACATCGGAAGTCAGTTTTCAGTGCCATTTTTTTTAAAGCAGCATAACTTTTCGAGATCTTTCCATCCAGATCATTAGTTTTAGATTTTAAATCCACATTATCTGCATATTTAATATGGCTTCTACAAGTAATGTCTTGCTTACAAACAACAACTACTTCCAATGGAAGTCCCATAGGGAAGATTTATTAAAAAGTAAAGGCATGTACTGGATTACCTTGGGAAAGGAAACAAAACCCACTGATGATGATAAGAAATCAAAATGGGATAATAGGAATGATGAAGCACGTGGACTAATCAGAATGTCCATCTCTCCTGATTTAAGGTACCACCTTCAAGTAATTGATGACCCCGAAGAAGCCTGGAACACGATTGAATCTGTGTTTGGTAAACTCAATATTATTTGAGCACAATAGTTAGAAAATCAAGTACTGACCTTGAGTCCAAGTGATTTTTATTGCCTTGGAGACTATCTATCTAAGTTTAAAACACTCAGAATTTTATGTGAAGAGTGTAAGATAAAAATGGAGGAAGAGCATTGCATATATCTTATTCTTTCTAAGCTAGGTAGTGCATATTCTGTGTTTGTATCTACCTTTTATGCCATGAAAGAGGCTCTAGGGAAATCTTATGTAAAACCCACTCTTGAGTCCTTTTGTGCTATTTTGATTAGAGAGGAAGATAAACTTGTACAACTTGGAGTGATCAACACTATAGGTACCTCCAACAAAGCCTTAGTTTCCCAACAGAAAGATAAACCCAAGTATCCCAAGAAGCAACATCCTCGCTACAACAACAAACAACCTAAGGGTCCCAAACCCGCTCAGACAAATTCAACTCCTAATGGTGACAAAGGAGAAAAATATAAAAGTAAGAATACTAACAGACATTGCAACTTTTTTGATAAATATGCTCATGATGAGTCCAAATGTTTCAAGAAGATGGTAGCCTTAGAAGTAATGATGAAGAAGCACAACATTAGTATTGATTCTTCTTCTTCTTCTTCTTCTCATGGACATGCACTTTCTGCTTCTGGTTTTTCCTTCAATACACCTTCTACTACTACTTCTTCTTCTGATGAGTGGCTTATTGATTCATGAGATCTTATCATATGGCTAAGGATAAAGCCATATTTTATGCTCTAAATGAATGTAACACCAAGAAAATATTTGTTGGTGATGATAGATCTCTTAGTGTTGTAGGATCTGGAACAGTTCAGGTAGAAAATGGTAATTTCAATGATGTATTATGTGTTCCAAATATTTCTTGTAACCTTCTATCAGTATATCAAATCACTCGTTCAGGTGAAGGTAAAACCGTCGAGTTTTCACCTCACCAAGTTGTAATCAAAGATGTAAAATATCCTAAGCATGTTCTTGCAACTAGAATCGTTGAAGATATTACTAGGTTGTACAAGTTTGACAACTTTGGTTCATCATCTTTTTCATCAGTTTTTGTTGCTCGTAGCGATGAATTGAGCAAAATTTGGCATGAGCAGTTTGGTCATCTAAACTATTGCTCATTGCAACAACTATGTAATCAAAAGATGGTGACTGGTCTTCCTCTTGTTTCATGCAGAGATGGTGTTTGTGTTAGTTGTTTTCTTGGCAAACATCATCGGGATAGTTTTGACAAACGTGCCTCTTGGCACGCCTCGGGTCCTTTGCAGCTTGTTCATAGTGATTTGTTTAGTCCACTTTCTTCTCCATCTTTTTCTAGGTGCAAGTATTTCTTAACTTTCATTGATGACTTTTCCAGACATACTTGGGTTTACTTCTTAAAACTCAAGAGTGAAGTTTTTGACAAGTTTTTGGCCTATAAGGCCCTTGTAGAAAAGAAATCTGGACATCAAATTTAAAGGTTAAGAACAAATAATGGAGGCGAATATGTGAACAATAATTTTACAAGATACTACACTACACAGGGAATCCAAATGCAACACACTGTTCCATATACACCACAACAAAATGGTGTTGCTGAGAGAAAGAAACACACGTTAAAAGAAATGGCTAATTGTATGATCCAATCTAAGGGATTAAGTCTAAAGTATTGGGCAGAAGCCATCAAATATGCAAATTACATAGTAAATTGCACTCCCACAAAGGCTCTTAAAAAATATAACACTGGAAGAAGCTTGGACTAAAATTAAACCAATTGTAAGTCACTTTTGTGTATTTGGCAGTATAGCATGGGCTCACATTCCTGATGAGAAAATGAAAGAATCGCAGCCTAAAAGTGAGAACTGTATAATTGTTGGTTATTCTGAAGATGTCAAAGGTTACAGACTTCTTCAATCACATTGTAATGAAATTATTATTAGAAGAGATGTTAAATTTGATGAAAATCTCTTGGCCTGCGAGCCATCTTCGGCGATTGTGTCTTCTTCGGCCTACGAGCCATATTCAACGTTTGTGCCTTCTTATGATCTATTTTTTTCTTCAAATGATGATAGTGAGGATGAAAATCCACCTCCGCCTGCTCACCCTCCTCCAGATGAGTGCTTTGAACCTGAACCAACACCAGCTCCACCGCTTCCTAGATGGGTCTATTCAACATGAGAAGAAGCTGGTGATATTGTCAGTGATCCTTCAGATCAGCATCGGACACATTCACAGTTCCAACGAGCCTCTTCTCTGTTGGCTCAAGTTTCAGAAACTCATGATCCAGAGACATTTGTAGAAGATTCAGGTCATCCAGATTGGGATACAACAATGAATGAATAATATTGTTCTTTAATGGAAAATGATACTTGGGATCTTGTACCTCTTCCAAAAGGAAGAAAACTTGTTAGATGCAAATGGGTCTACATAACTAATTATGCATCAAATGGAAGTGTTGAAAGACACAAGGGTCAGTTAGTTACCAAAGGATTTTCCCAAGTTGAAGGAATTAACTATAATGAAACCTTTGCCCCTGTAGCAAAAATGAATTCCATCCACCTTGTTCTTTCCCTTGCTTCCTTACATAATGGGAGGTCCATTAGATGGATGTTAAATCCGCCTTCTTGCACGGATATTTGCAAGAAGAAATCTACATGGAAAAACCTCCTGGATATGTCCAGAATGACTCTAGTCTTGTTTGTCACCTCAGGAAATCTCTTTATGGTATCAAGCAAGCTCCCCGAGCTTGGTATGCCAAAATGGATAGCTTTCTTATTGCCACTAGATTCTCTAGATGCCATTCTGATCCTAATGTCTATACCAAGAAAGTAGGAAGCCATCTCATAATCCTTGTCCTTTATGTTTATGACCTTATCATTACTGATAGTGACTCAAAACTTTAAAACCATGTGAAAACCGACCTTAAGAAGAAATTTGAAATGATAGACTTAGGTTTTTTGCACTATTTCCTTGGCCTCCAAGTTTTGCAAACAAATGAAGGAATTTTTCTTTCCCAGTCTAAGTATGCTTGTGACATTCTTCGTTACTTTCACATGGATGATTGTAAACCAACCCCTTCTCCCTTCCAATCTGGAGTCAATATTTCTGCCACCTATACTTCTCTTGAAGTTGATGCCACCCTGTACCGTCAGTTAGTTGGTAGCCTCTTATACTTGGATCATACCCGTCCTGATCTTTCCTTTGATGTTGGTGTTATTGCCCGATATATGCAAACACCCCATGAAATCCATTGGAAAGAAGCTAAAAGGATACTTCACTATGTTCATGGTACAGTTCAGTTTAGGATGCATTATAGTTCAGGGGGGACTCCTTTATTGGTTGGTTTCACTGATTCAAATTGGGTTGGCGACCCTGATGATCAGAAATCTACTGCAGGTTACGTTTTCAACCTTGGTTTAGGACCTATCACTTGGGCCTGTAAGAAACAATAGGCTATTTCACTTTCTTCAGTAGAAGCATAATACCGAATAGTGGTAAATGCAAGTCAATAAGCCATGTGGCTTCGACAGATCCTTTCAGAGTTTGGATTCCAGCACCAGCATCCGACCAGCCTTTGGTGTGACAATCAAAGTGCCATCAATCTCGCCAAAGACCCAGTTCAACATCAGCGTAGCAAACACATCAAGATACACATGCACTTCATCAAAAAGCTAATTCATGATCAAGTTATTGAAGTGCTCTTTTTCCCTACAGAAGATCAAGTTGCAGACATTTTCACAAAGTCTCTTACAGAAGTGAAGTTTTCCAAACTTCGATCTATGTTAGGAGTTCACGAAGTTGTCATTAAGGGGGGATAGGCTCTAATGCCTCCTTCCTTCTCCTATTGTGTCACTATTTTAAATCCTTCAATCCTATCCCAATTTGTTCTTAAGGGGGGATGTTAGGATATTTAGACACTTAGGAGTTACTTAATATCTACTTGGTCTAATATGTCGTTAGGTAAAAGTGTGTTTCTTAGTGTGTTTCTTTAGTATGAATTAGTATGCATTTGTAGTTAGGAAATCCGACGGTCACGATATGTTCCTGACATAGAGTGATCCGACGGTTCATACTCTCCTTGATCTTAATGACCATTGATCCATGGCTTAACACCCGATTGGTCCATGATCTCTATTTAAAGAGCATGGAGGGTCATTTTCCGATGATCGATTGTGAGAAACTCTCTTGTAAAATCTCTCTGTAATCTTTTTCTTTGCATTAATAAACTGCTCCAAGTGGTCGCGTTGGCTGGGGCCATGTATGTTTTCCTGTAGGGGTTTTACCACGTGAAAACATCAGTGTGTTGATCTTTGATTTGGTTATGTGAGTGGTTACTGAAGGTGTTCATCCTCTATTGGAATACCTATGTTTTCGAACATTCTCCCTTTCTTTACGTTATAATATTCTTCATCATCACTACTTTCATCCTTTACATATGGACACTTAGCAACAAAATATCCTACTTTTCCACAATTAAATCATTTAAACAGAAACTTACCTTTGTATTTTTTAGATATTTTTTTGATTTTTCTCACAAAATGTGCTTCCTTCGTCTTTGATTCACAACTAGAACAATCGCTTGATTTTTGTTCTTTTCTCTTCGTCTTCTTTGAGGATTTAAAATCTACTTCTTTCTTTGATGGATTTTTTTTCTTTGTTAATTTCATACATTGTGAGGATCCCATGCAATTCATCCATTGCCAATTTATAAAGATCCTTCATTTATTCAATAACACTTTGGCATCAAATATTAAGGGGAGTGTATTTGCACGAAGTGAGAAGACTCGGGGTTCAACATGAATTCACCAGCAAAACCCTTAATATATCAGTCCTTTCGGCATCACCTGCAAGCAGGTGAAGTCTCACCTGAGGTATCTATGAGAACTATAGGAACCAGGTTTCCACAGTATGGAGGAATGTGAGGCATTCATGCAAACCATTGTACTTAACATTCATTCATTATACCATTCATCATGTGCACATAATCATCAGAGAAAACAAAAAATTCATATTAACCAACACACATTAAGTGGGAGAAATAAACAAAACAATAAACAAACACATCACAACATAACACAAAGACACCATAGTTAAAAATGGTTCACCCAATATGGGATATGTCCACAAAAACAGGCTTCTTATATTATCATTCAACATCATCTCTTACAAAATTTGTGCACTGCACTCATACATGATATCTCAGTTATACCCAAAAATTCCCTTGTTGTTTTTTATACAGTGCACACTTAACTCATTCTCACTCTCAATCTCTCACACTATTTTCTCCCTACTTGAAGATCTTCCTTATACTCAAAAACCCTTTACATATTTATACATTTTCATTATGTATTATCCCGTTATAAAATGGACCAAAATGTCTAATAATTTCTAAATGTTTTCCTCCTTTCACATCTTGATCCTTGAAAATACTCTAGCTACTTTCCTTTCTTCCATGCACATTGCTCCTTAGCTGACCTGTCACATGGTTTTCTCCTACGTGATTCCCAAAATGGTCCCAAAATGTCTTACTCCAACAAGCCCCCAACACTCACCTATGGCTCATCCCGAGCCACTCAATTATGTTGCTTCACTCCTTTCAGTGTCAAACAAATTCTCCTTTGTTGCTGCAATATTCTCTTTTTCTTTTGTTTCCCATGCTAATATCTCTTCTACAGTATGCTCAGTGAATTATAACTTAAGACCTTCTTTCTAAGTAGTAATTTAGTCGAATAATCACATAACTCCGTTTTAACTTTCTTCTTCAATCTGGGTAGATGGTTTTCTTGTTTCTCAAGTATCATAAATGTTGCAATATCTAGGTTCTTTCTATGCAACAAGTTTTTTTCTTTTGTTCTTCATGTTCCCATTCTTCTTCTTGATCCTTCTCTAGTTCTTGTGTCTCTTTCTACACTATCTCTCTAGACTCTTGTTCTGTGTACTCATGTTCTGGAAAAGTTTTCTAAGATTGGATTTGTTTCTTCCATCCTTGAGACTTCTTCCTACACCGACACTACTTCTTTCTTACTACAATGTTTCCTTATTCCTAATGTAGAAGCACATGTCTTCGATTACACCATAAATCTATGTAACACACTCATTTCTCTTTACAACATGCTTGAATCTCTTTATGTCTTTCTGAATGCTCAAAAAACAATAACCTTTTCCTTTCGACCCCTCGTCTACTTTTATAGCTCGTCGCTAGTTGTTTCCATGCTTCTTCGCACCAAAATTTGCAGTCTAATCCACTTTCATTTGCATTCAATTCTTTCCCTAATTCTCAATTAACTTTGTATCCTCCTGTTAGTCCCTAAAGTTGCACTTGAATGTGAGAGGGAAATCTAGGGCATTATCGGGTTATTGCAATAGTATTTTAAGGGTTTTATGAATTGGTTTTTTGAGGATGGTTGAAAGATGGTTCAAGGGTTCAAGGTAAAAACATAACTCAAAATAAATCCAGAAGATATCCCATTTATTTAGTAAAATATAGCCACAAAAATAGATAAGATAAATAAGGAAAATAAAGAAAGGAAATATGAGAGCATTCAATTTGTCAACCCCATATAGATTTCTTATTTCAAAATGTAATTTAGAAACAAGAACATGTACTTGAAGGAAAATCTTGATAATAAACAATAACAGTAAAATCTCCACTATGTTACTTAAGATCAAGCAATCAATGCATTGCAACAAAAAAACGACTTCAAGCAAGGAAAGAAATAGAACATGAAATGAAAGAAAATATGACCATCAACATGTCTTTTCCATTTAGTATCAATGTGGAATAAAATTGACTTACAATGACATTCAAAATAGGTCCCTGGAATCCCGACTTGTTGACCCTCATACAATCTTCCTTCTGTCTATTTAAACTACATAGAGTATAACTACATATCCTATTTTCTAGTATTCAATTTGTAATAGGATCTCGTCAATGCCTATCTTCTAGGAGAATCAACTCAAACGAGCACTTAATTGTGAACATAGTAGAACCCTCAACAAATTAACTCAAAATATCTTTTACAACAACTGGGAAAATCCCACAAAATTTGGAATTATATCTTGACTGAGTTACTCCATGCGAAATATCAAAAATCCATTTGATCAAAATATAGAGATTAAACTGTTCATCTTTTACTCCCTGAGTAATAGCATCAAAACTTTCAAAGCTTCATGAAAGAACTTCATAAACTATCATGGTATAATGACTGCACTGGCTTTGGTGTTTCTCTTCTTCAGTTTGGTTGTTAGCACAATATTGTGCCAATATAACCTGAAATTGGATTCTCGCAGCTCCTGAAGTAGTGCTTTTTTTTCCTTTCTTTTCTTCTTGAAATCCTGTATCTTATCTTGTTGTCTAGAATTCCATTGCTCCACCTGAGATTTTTCATTCTTTAATTGTTTCACCATATCTTGTAGCTCCTTAATCCTGTCTTTTTCCCTTCTAACTTTAACTTTAAACTATGTGAATTCCTCTACATGTGCAGGTAGGTTCAGGTCTATAGCAGCCTGAGGTTTTCTTAATTTGATCCAGTATCTTGAATATAATCCAGAGCTATGATATTCATCATCAGTGCTATCTGAATCCATGGTCTCTGGAAGGTCTGGAATCTGATCTAGTTCTGCAAAAGGATCATCTTTATCATCAGAAACTACACATGTACCTCTAAACATAGATTCGTATTTTGAAGTTGATCTAGTGGTTTCTCCTGTCATAGGTCTCCTAGTGTATTGAGCAACTTGTTTTCCCTTTTCTTATCTCTTCCCCAAGTTTTTAGTTTCTTTCTCAGTCCTGTGCAAAGAAGGTGTCTCTACCTGTTTCTTGATGCATGTTTTGGAATCTTTGAATTATCTTCTATAATTATGATATTCTTATTTTTAATAGATGGATCAAACATGGCCTTTGAATTTAATATGAATTTTTTGACATCCCTGGTGGAGTTTCTCCTAGGGAAATTAAGCACAGGTGTAGGATTTTTCCTCTGTTTTTTTCCCTTTGCACTCTTCTTACTTGTAGATTTTTGTTTCTTCTTGACTGGGGAATGAATTGGGTTCATAGTATAATCTTCATCCTCATCAATTTCCATATTTATCTTTAGATTAAGAAATATGTCAATGTCTTCATATGGTTTAGATTTCTTACCTCGATTGGTGGTAGCTTCTTCCTGACCTTTACCTACAAGAACATCTTCAAAGATTTGTTGAGTTTGCATCTTCCTCTTACTAGCCCGTGTTACCCTATGTAACACCCTATTTCCCCTAGTTTGTAAAAATAACTATATTGGCCAAAAACTATAGCAAACTCAAAGATGTAAATGTTTGATTTGACAGACCTCTGTATAAAAGGTTGTTGAATGAAAATTATATCATGAATATGTGTCGCATGACTGCTGGGAGGGGGATGTGCTGAAAGAGACCACGATGGCTGATGAGAGGCGGTAGAAGGGGTCGGGAATGGCTGCGTTAGCTTCCACTGAACCGAAACTGTATTGGTTTGTACATGCTCGGAAACCAAAGCTCACTCTCAGACCCTGGAATAATATACCTACCCGGATGGTAGGTGGGGAGGCTCCTCAAGAGTAAATGAGGGGATGGGGGTGAACCACCCATCCATAGAAGCTCTCAGACCTGACCATCAGACAAGGAAATTCATGCCACACGCAACCTTGCAGGAAAAAAGGAAAGGAAAGAAGTGTGGAAGGGGGAGAGGGGAGAACAGAGAGCAAAGCGCACGCGACAAGAGTCATGAAAGGATAACCATAAGAGCTCCAAAAATACAGTGTGTCATGAGCAGAGGAGAAGGAGAGTAACCTTTGTCCTCGACTTTCGACGAGCGAGAAGTAGGAGACTGAGTCTCAAAGCATCATGGTCTAGCTCGGGGGTGGCTGGTGGTAAATTCGATTGGAATCACTGAGCCTACGGTTGGGTGGAAAGGAGCACCCCTATCAGTGGTCATGTCACACCTGGTGATTTTCTGATAAGTTTTTACATCTCGTGTCTTGAATTGAATATAATGGATGCATACTCATGTTTGTACACTCATAAATGATTTCTGAATATCAGTGTTTTCCTGGTGTTTTGACCAGAAATAATGGACGCATGCTTATACTTATATGACCATAATCGGTTCATGTAGAGAATGAATAAGTTCAGATTATGAGCCCATTCCCTTGAGATTTGTCCCGTGTCTTTGACTCACACTATGCCCTGGTTTGATTTCTTGAAGGCACCTCCTCCTGAGAAGTTCCCTCACATTCCAGAGCCGGAGTGAGTTCCTTTAAAGGACTACCATTTTAGAAAACATATGAGCTTACCTCACCTTTGTCATAGAGTTCATAGCTCGGTAATTTAAGAATGCCTTTTAGTCAGGTCACCCAACTTGGGGATAGTTACCTAAGAACCCATGGAAGGATTTTGTAGTCTAAGTTTGGAAGCCTTGTACCCGAGAGAATGGTTCCCTCAGGTATCAGCATTTCGTAGTTTTGGCTCCTAGAAACTCAAGTGCGAGACCTCCTGTCTTCGCATATCGCGAAATCTCGACTTACGAAACCCTGAAATGAACTGAGCGTTATATATATATATATATATATATATATATATATATATATATATATATATATATTGGCGTTTCAGAGTTTTGACTCCTAGAAACTCAAGTGCGAGACCTCTTGTCTTCGCATACCATGAAATCTCGACTTGGGAAACCCCAAAATGAACTTAGCATTATATATATTGGTGTTTCGGAGTTTTGGCTCCTGGAAAATCAAGTGCGAGACCTCCTGTCTTCGCATACCACGAAATCCCAACTTGTGAAACCCTGAAAAGAACTTAGCATTATATATATATATATATATATCGGCATTTCGGAGTTTTGACTCGTGGAAACTCAAGTGTGATACCTCCTGTCTTCGCATATCACGAAATCCTGACTTGCGAAACCCCGAAATGAGTTCAGTAGATATATGGGTTTCGGTGTTGCAACACCCGGGAACCCGAAGGGTATGAACCCTCGTCTTCATACATCATGAAATCGTGGTACACGAAGTCCCGATAGGTGAAATCCCAAAGCGGCTTGGTGTGAATAGGATTTTGGGTTTCGGGGTTTGAAGAGTCGAAGAACTCGACTCCCAGTTTCTGAAGTCCCGAAATGCGAAAGGTGCCTCTTGGCTTAGGCCGGGGTCACAACCGATGGACACATGGAATTGAAGCCTATGCTTGGTATGTGATTTGTACACGACGGATTTTTAACAAAAGAACTAGTGAATTAGTTTGGTGAAGGTCCCGATTGGAAGACCTAGCCTACGCTAGAACCTTGTAGGAATTCGGGAACTCTGTCCCTTGATAAAGAAGGAGAAAGAAAAAAGCGAAAAATTTATTCTTTCATAGTGGTTGTGTGACAAATTGGTATCAGAGCATGGTTACAACACTTGGCCTGCTTGGGCTCATGAACGAGTTATGCAGAAAACTCCACTGAAGTACTCCTAAAAGGAGTAACCCTCTATCTTAACCTCCTTAATCACAAGTCAAAGTTAAGAATGAAAACTCCTATTGTGTGTGTGCATGTGAAAAAAATATGAATTATGTACTGGTTATGAATAAATATAAATATTGACTAACAACAATTATTTTTCTTTTGCACACAAGCGGAATATCAACCGCAGGAAATTGTAGATGCATAGAATGGTGACTCACCATGAAGTGGGGAATGGCTCCCACAATAGAAACGAAGAGTCTAATGAAAGGAGAGAGGTAGGGACCCCTCTAGATCTAGCTGAGACTGTGAGGAGCCTCATCATCGATCTACAGAGCTGCAAGGACAACAACGAGAGGATGATGAAAGAGAAAGAGAAGCAAACAAAAATTAATGCAGTCTTACTGCAGATTTTATTCGACAGACAAAGAAAATTGCAGCATGAACTTGACACCAGTCACGCAGACCAACGACAGACGAAGAAAAGTCGAAGTCCACCTGAGATATAGAAACGTGGTATTTTAAGTGGCCACACTAGGAAGAGCACCTCGAGAAAAGTCCACCACAGAGATAAGGGACAAGCATTGGACGATTCCTTTGGAAAGGAAGCAGGTGACTCAGAGGGATCTTCTAGCAATAGAACTAGTTCCTATTCCTGAAGAAAATGGAAGAAGTGAAAGCATTCCAAGAGCCATAATCACAAAGAATTCAGGAAGGCCAAACCACCCTCTTTCGACGGTGAAATAAAGAAGGGAGAGGAAGCAGAGGCCTGGTTACTTGGACTAAAGAAGTAGTTTAGAGTCCGCAACTTCTCAGAAAATTTGAAGGCCCGAGTGGCCGCCTTCAACTTAAATGGAAAGGCTTCCATCTAGTGGGAAGACCTTAAGAATGTAAAAGGGATTCACAAAGAGGGCCTGTCTTGGGAACGGTTTGAGAGATACTTCAAGAAGAAGTATCTGTCGGAAAAGTATTTCGACGAAAATACTAAAGAATTATATGAACTCCAATTGGGGAAACTCACCATAGAGGAATATGTCAGCAAATTCCTTGAGTTGCCGAGGTACATACCCTATATAAAAGCATAAAAGGAAAAGGTGAAATGGTTCATCAGTGGACTACCTAAGGACTATCAGAACAGGATTGAGTTTCATGAGCCAAAGTCCCTAGAGGACACTATCTGAAAGGCAAGATATTGTTATGAACAACTTGGGCATCAAACAGAACCTTGTGAAGGTTGGAAGCAAAAGAATAGTTCAGGATTCCAGAAAAGGGGTTTAAATCTCCAAGATTTAAAAATTATAAAAAGGACTCAAGGATGAGCTTCCCAACCCGAAGTGTACAACAGTAGAATTTCCCCTCCCAGAGTGGAAATAAACCTTTTAGATCTACCCCGGGAAGGATTGATAACCCAAAGAAAGAACCCTTGAAATGTTGGGGTTGTGGAGAAGAGCATCTACTAAGGGACTGCCCGCACCGACAACAGAACAATTGAAGAATCTACAATGTTCAAGAAGCTACCACTGTTAATGACATGGCTAGGAGTATGCCACAAATTTATGCAGCCGTGGATAATAAACAAGTTGACCACCAAGCTTCAGTGGTGGAGATAGAAGGTATGATCACCAACCATCTAGTGTCTATTCTAATCGACCTTGGTTCAAATTTGAGTTATATATCCCCTAAGGTTGTTGATAAGTGTAAATTATAGCCACACAAACATGCCAAGCCATGGTTGGTATAGTTAGCCACTGGAACCAAAAGAAAGGTAGCAGAGGTCATACCAGCTTGCCAATTTACTATGGGTGAATTCCCCACCCAAGAAACCCTTAATATAGTACCCCTAGGGTCATATGACCTGTTGATTGGTATGGACTGGCTAGCCACATATAGAGCTAGACTAGACTATTACCATAAAACCTTAGAATGTGCAAGTGAAGGAGGAAGAAGGATAACCCTTCAAGGGATCCAAAAACCTGTCTCGGTGAGATGAATATCAACCCTTCAAATGAGAAAGTATTGCAGAAAGGGATGTCCACTATATGTGATACAGGTGTTGGAATCAGCTAAAAATGAAAAACTAATCCTCAAAGACCATCCCATACTAAGAGAATATAGAGATGTATTTCCGAAAGAGGTATCGGGTCTACCTCCACGAAGGGACATTGACTTCTTGAAAGAACTTGCACCGGGAGCGGTGCCAATGTCTAGGGAACCCTACAAGATGAGCACACCCGAGCTAGTTGAGATTAAATTACAACTAAAAGAAATGATGGACATAGGCTATATCTGGCCCAACGTGTCTCCATGTGGAGCACCAGTCCTGTTTGTGAAAAAGAAAGATGGTACCCTCCAACTGTGCATAGATTATAGACAACTCAATAAGGTAACCATAAAGAACAAGTACCCCTTACCCAGGATCATTGACTTGTTCGATCAATTGGGAGGTGCTTCCATATTCTCAAAGATTGACTTGAGATCTGGATACCATCAAGTCCGAATCAAGGGTGAAGACATCCACAAAACTACCTTCAAGATGAGATATGGTCACTATGAGTTTTTGGTAGTACCATTTGGATTAACCAATGTCCCTGCCACTTTTATGTGCTTGATGAACAATGTGCTCAGCAAATTCCTAGACAAATTTTTACTGGTTTTTATTGACGAAATATTAATTTATTCCAAGAATAGAGAGTAACATGAGGAACATCTTAGGCTTGTACTTCAAGTGCTAAGAGAACATCAGCTCTATACCAAATTTAGCAAGTGAAAATTTTTCCAGAAGCAAATACATTACTTGGGCCATGTCATATATGAAGAAGGGGTAGTAGTAGACCCTGACAAGATCAGGTCTATCATGGAATGTCCTACCCCAAAGGACGTTTCAGATATCATATTCATTATGGGCTTAGCAGGATACTATAGGAGAATTATAAAAGGATTCTCCAAGATTGGTTGTCCAATCACTGCCCTCCAGAAGAAGGGAGCTAAATTTACATGGACACAAGAATGTGAAGAAAGATTTCAATCGTTGAAACACCTTATAACCCATGCACCTGTGTTGAAGATCACTGATCCCAAAAATGACTTCCTCATGTGTATTGATGCCTATAAGGAAGGGCTCGGAGCAGTCCTTATGCAAGGAGGAAGTGTAGTCTCCTATGAATCCTGAAAATTGAATGAGCACAAAGTCAACTATGTGACCCATGATCTAGAGCTAGTTTCCATAGTGCACGCCTTAAAAATGTGGAGACATTACCTCCTGGGAAGGAAATTTGTACTTATGACAGACCACTATGGACTACGATATCTGTTTGACCAACCAAAGCTCAATGCCAGACAAGTTAGGTGGATGGCCCTCCTTAGTGAGTTTGATTTTGAAATCAAACATGTTAAAGGAAAGGAAAATAAGGTGGTCGATGCCCTTAGCAGGAGTATGGAAACAATTCACTTGGTAGCGGTGAGCACCTATGAGACAAATGTCAAGGAAAGAGTCGGGAATGCACAAGAAACAAACATATTCTTCCAGACCGTGACCTCGTATCTGGAGCAAGAACCCACAGGGATAAAGTATGAAGGCTACCAGATGATAGATGGAGGTCTGCTAACTTACAGAAACATATTGTATATTCCAGATTGTGAAGACTTGAAGAGGTTCATAATGGATGAACTACATAAAAGACCCTATACTGGTCATCCAGGATACCAGAAGATGATCACGGCCACCAAGAAACAATTCTATTGGTCGGGATTGAAGAAATACATAGCTGAATACTTAGCCAAATGCATAGAGTGCCAACAGGTTAAATCATAACATCGACACCCAACAGGATTATTACAACCTCTACCAATCCTAGAATGGAAATGGGAAACCATCTCCATGGATTTCATCACCGGATTACCAACCTCGACCAAACAGAATGACACCATCATGGTAGTGGTGGATAAATTAAGAAAGTCTACTCATGTTATCCATGTCAAGTCGACTTGTAAGGCAATAAACATCGCCCACGTATTCATGAGGGAGATATTCAGGCTACATGGTATGCCTAAAGAGATCGTGTTTGACAGAGACATGAAATTTACTTCCAACTTTTGGAAATCCCTGATGGGGGGTCTAGAGACAAAATTGTTGTTTAGCACAACCTATCATCCTCAAATCGATGGACATATGGAAAGAGTGAACCAAATATTAGAAGACATGCTAAGGATGCATGTAATGCATCAACCCAAAAAGTGGGAAGACTACCTGCCACTAGTGGAATTCGCCTACAACAACGGCTACCAAGAATCCCTGAAGATGAGTCCTTTCAAAGTCCTCTATGGTAGGTTGTGCAACATTCCAATCAGTTGGAGTAACCCTATAAACAGAGTTACTATTGGACCCGACATGCTGAAAGAAATGGAACAACAAGTGACTCAGATAAAACACATTTTAAAGGTTGCTCAGAACCGACAGAAAAATTATGCCGAACGAAAGAGAACTCCAAGAGAGTTTAGGGCGGGAGACCACGTATATCTTAGAGTTAGACCCGGGAAGAGTTCCCTAAATATGGGAGCTTGTTCCAAGTTGGCTCCTCAGTATTGTGGGCCCTTTGAATTTCTACATAGAGTGGGACCAATAGCCTATAGGCTAGCACTTCCTCCCATAGTAAAAGCACATAATGTTTTCCATGTTTCATTATTGAATAAATATGTACATGATTCTAATCATATAATTGACTGGTCTTTGATCCAGGTGGAACCGGAGGGAGAATTCCTACCAGAACCTCAATGCATACTGGATAGAAAGGAAACCCCAATCAAGAACTGAACCATTGCACAAGTCAAGGTGTAGTGGAAACATTTAGGCCTAGATGAGGCTACATGGGAAATGGAAGATGCCATGAAACAGGCATATCCAATTTTGTTTACTTCTATACATACATGTCATGTTGATAGATAGAACATCGGGGACGATGTTCCTTTAAGGGGGAGGTATTTGTAACACCCTGTTTCCCCCTATCTGTAAAAATAACTATATTGGCCAAAAACTATGGCAAACTCAAAGATGTAAATGTTTGAATTGACAGACCTTTGTATAAAAGGTCGATGAATGAAAATTATATCATGAATATGTGTCGCATGACTGCTGGAAGGGGGATGTGCTGAAAGAGACCACGATGATTGATGAGAGGTTGTGGAAGGGGCCAGGAATGGCTGCGTTAACTTCCACTGAACCAAAACCGTACTGGTTTGTACATGCTTGAAAACCAAAGCTCACTCTCAGACCCTAGAATGAATTACCCACCCGGATAGTAGGTGGGGAGGCTCCTCAAGAGTAAATGAGGGATGGGGGAAAACCGCCCATCCATAGAAGCTCTCAAACTTGACCATCAAACAAGGAAATTCATTCCACATGCAACCTCACAGGAAAAAAGGCAAGGAAGGAAGTGTGGAAGGGGGAGAGGGGAGAACAAAGAGTGAAGCGCATGCGACAAGAATCACGGAAGGAGAACCAGAAGAGATCCAAAAATACAGTGTGTCATGAGCAGAGGAGAAGGAGAGTAACCTTCGTCCTCGACTTCTGACGAGTGGGAAGTAGAAGATTGAGTCTCAAAGCATCATGGTCTAGCTCGGGGGTGGCTAGTGGTAAATCCAATTGGAATCACTAAGCCTATGGTTGGGTGGAAACGAGCACCCCTCTCAGTGGTCGTGTCACACCTGGTGTTTTTATGATAAGTGTTTATATCTCGTGTATTGAATTGAATATAATGGACGCATACTCTTGACTGGGGAATGAATTGGGTTCATAGTATAATATTCATCCTCATCAATTTCCATATTTATCTTTGGATTAAGAAATATGTCAATGTCTTCATATGGTTTAGATTTCTTACCTCGATTGGTGGTAGCTTCTTCCTGACCTTTACCTACAAGAACATCTTCAAAGATTTGTTGATTTTTCATCTTCCTCTTACTAGCCCGTGTTACCCTATGTAACACCCTATGTCCCCCAGTCTGTAAAAATAACTATATTGGCCAAAAAATATGGCAAACTCAAAGATGTAAATGTTTGATTTGACAGAACTTTGTATAAAAGGTTGATGAATGAAAATTATATCATGAATATGTGTCGCATGACTGTTGGGAGGGGGATGTGCTGAAAGAGACCACGATGGCTGATGAGAGGTGGTAGAAGGGGTCGAGAATGGCTGCGTTAACTTCCACCGAACTGAAACTATACTGGTTTGTACATGCTCAGAAACCAAAGCTCACTCTCAGACCCTGGAATGAATTACCTACCCGGATGGTAGGTGGGGAGGCTCCTCAAGAGTAAATGAGGGGATGGGGGTGAACCGCCCATCCATAAAAACTCTCAGACCTGACCATCAGACAAGGAAATCCATGCCACACGCAACCTTGCAGGAAAAAAGGCAAGGTAAGAAGTGTGGAAGGGGGAGAGGGGAGAACAAAGAGAGAAGCGCATGCGACAGGAATCATGGAAGGAGAACCAGAAGAGCTCCAAAAATACAGTGTGTCATGAGCAGAGGAGAAGGAGAGTAACCTTTGTCCTCGAATTTCGTCGAGCGAGAAGTAGGAGACTGAGTCTCAAAGCATCATGGTCTAGATCGGGGGTGGCTGGTGGTAAATTCGATTGGAATCACTGAGCCTACGGTTGGGTGGAAATGAGCACCCCTATCAGTGGTCGCGTCACACCTGGTGCTTTTCTGATAAGTGTTTACATCTCGTGTCTTGAATTGAATATAATGGACGCATACTCATGTTTGTACACTCATAAATGATTTCTGAATATCAGTGTTTTCCTGGTGTTTTGACCAAAAATAATGGACGCATGCTTATACCTATATATCCATAATCGGTTCATGTAGAGAATGAATAAGTTCATATTATGAGCTCATTCCCTTGAGATTTATCCCATGTATTTGAATCACGCTATGCCTTGGTTTTATTTCCCGAAGGCACCTCCTTCCAGGAAGTTCCCTCACATTCCAGAGCCGGAGTGAGTTCCTTTAAAGGACTACCATTTTAAAAAACATACGAGCTTACCTCACCTCTGCCACAGAGTTCATAGCTCGTTAATTTAAGAAGGCCTTTTAGTCAGGTCACCCAACCTGGGGATAATTACCCAAGAATTTGTGGAAGGATTTTGTAGTCTAAGTTTGGAAGCCTTGTACCCGAGAGAATGGTTCCCTCAGGTATTGACGTTTCGGAGTTTTGGCTCCTGGAAACTCAAGTACGAGACCTCCTATCTTCGCATTTCGTGAAATCCTGACTTGCAAAACCCTGAAATGAACTTAGCGTTATATATATATATATATATATATATATATATATATATATATATCAGTGTTTTAGAGTTTTGGCTCCTGGAAACTCAAGTGCGAGACCTCCTATCTTCGCATACCGTGAAATCTCGACTTGCAAAACCCCAAAATTAACTTAGCATTATATATATATATCGATGTTTCAGAGTTTCAGCTCCTGGAAACTCAAGTGCGAGACCTCCTGTCTTTGCATACCGCGAAATCCTGACTTGCGAAACCCCGAAATGAACTTAGTGTTATATATAGATATATATATCGACGTTTCGGAGTTTCGGCTCCTGGAAACTCAAGTGCGAGACCTCCTTTCTTCGCATATCGTGAAATCACAACTTTCGAAACCCGGAAATGAGTTTAGTAGATATATGGGTTTCGGTGTTGTGGCACCCGGGAACCTGAAGGGTATGAACCCTCATCTTCATACATCGCGAAATCCTGGTACGCAAAGTCCTGGTAGGTGATATCCTGAAGCATCTTGGTGTGAATAGGATTTCGGGTTTTAGGGTTTGAAGAGTCGAAGAACTCGCCTCCCTTGCATTTTGAACTCCCGGTTTCCCAAGTCCCGAAATGTGAAAGGTGCCTCTTGGCTTAGCCCGGGGTCACAACCGATGGACACATGGAAGTGAAGCCTATTTTTGGTATGTGAGTTGTACATGAAGTATTTTCAATGAAAGAACCAGTGAATTGGTTTGGTGAAGGTCCTGATTGGAAGACCTAGCCTACGCTAGAACCTCGTAGGAATTCAGGAACTCTGTTCCTCAATAAAGAAGGAGAAAGAAAAAGGCGAAAAATCTATTTTGTTGTAGTGGGTGTGTGACACCCTAGCTGGATATGGTTCTTATTTATTTAGGAATTCAGTGGCTTTACCAATCTATTTATGTTGGGATGTTTTTTTCCCTTTGGCCTTTTTGGATTTAGCTGACTGTGAATCATTTCCTAAAGACTGGATTAGCCAATCCCAGGGTCTCTAGACTGCATTTAAAGAGGATATTACCAATGTCTGTATTAAAACCTAGTGAAAGAGATTTCCTTTAGTTGTAGCAGGATGAGACTTCACCCTCTTGGACATTTTAGATAAACTCTTAAGTGGGAATTAGGGTACATTGAGAGGATAATAACCATTAATGTGAATTAGCAATTTGATATGGTAAATATAAACCAGTGAAAACCTACCCTCACATGCGATATACCTGTGGATGATCAACAAAGTGGTATTCCATTCCTTCTTTACCCAGCTATGTGGTATTCCCTTTTTCTAGTTAGGGTTTTGTTTCTATGGAATTAAGAACTCATTCACAAATTCCATAACCACATTCTCCTTATTCCACCACCTTTCTCCACCAACTGGTAATTTATAGGCTCTAGCAATTGAATGTTCAGTCACCATCATCATTAACTTCCCAACTATATATTCAAAGCCATCAAAATTCTGCGTGGAGACCATTGAAATCTGTTCATCATGCCCCTAGAAGGTTGTGAAAATATCAAACCAACTTGCATATTTAAACCTCTTCTCCATTTGGGGGTATGCTTCAAGTAATTTTGTGCCCTCGGGTTCCAGTCTGATAATTTGTCCGCTCTTCTTCGGTGTCATGCTGCTGATATGGTCCTATAAATAGATCTGTGAGGATTGATGATTGGAATTCTCATTTCCCGTGGGCTATTAGAAACTAAAAATATATTCTTCCTTCAATTTGATCTTTGCACAAAATACCCGACACAATAAAATATAAGGTGATGGTCTTGTTAATGATATCAAAAAAAGTTTGATTTGATGCAGGTAAGGCAGGTACAAATCAATCCCTCACATACAGTTGTTATAATTGCAGTATCAGCTTGAGAAGATATCGTGGAGAGGCATGTAGTTCCAGTAATAATGATTTGAGAAATTATGATGTGATCAACGAGTTGGCGCATGTAAAAATATGATTATCCCTAACACTGGAGGAATAGTGCTATTCCTGTACCACCATTCATGACTTGGTAGAAATTTTGAAAATTCAAAAATGAATAGACAAGTGATGTGACAAGATTCATCAAATCAAATCCTAAACCTTTAAAAACTTAAGAAATTCATTCAAAAGTGCAAAAAATGGAAAAAATAACCACTTAAACCAAGGGGTAAAAATCAAATTTTAGTCAACCAAGCATAAGCAGGGAAGATTAAGGATTAGGGACACTCACTTAATAAAAAACAAAGTTAGATACTAACACTAACTCCTTCTGGGGGAAAATTTTCATGAGGAAACTTTAAGATCTATATACCAATGCCTTTATATCCTTCTGATTTTCTAATTTCCCTATTCTATCACCCTTTATTTAAAACACAAGCTGTAACAAAACAATTCCATTGGGTATATGGAGTATTTATTTGATTTTAAAAGAAAAACCTACTATACAAACTGAAACTTTTGATAAATCTTTAAAGAAAGTAATGTTTCAGGAATCTCCCATTTATTGGGCCTCCAAAAATCTCAATGTCATCCAGATTATGTAAGAGAAAAGTATTGTTATTCATAAACTTGGCTATTTTTAAAGGGCCATACCATAAGTTATCAAACTTACCATGTTTAGCTTTGTCCTCTCTTCTAGCATCCCATCTCAATACCAGATCTCCTTCTTTGAAAATATATTTCTTGATTCCATTATCAAATGTGGCTTTGACTTTTCTCTGATGAACATCATCTTTTTGATCCATCTTTTCTCTGGCCTGCTGAACCTCTATCATTTGAAAAAATCTCCTTTGGATATCATTTGGTTCTTCTAGCTCTTCTTGCATAAATTTAAGAATAGGTAAACCCAATTGAGTTCGGAAAATAGCCTATGTTCCATACACCATTTGGAATGGATAAGTTCCAATAGATTTATTGTTGTTGATCCGATCAGCCCATAGGCAAAATTTTAACTTGGAATCCCATGACCTTTTGTTTTCTGCAAGTAGTTTTTTGATAATTCTTATGAGGATCTTATTGGACGATTATGCTAACCCATTTCCTTGGGGATAGTAAGGAGTGGAGTGGACCAATTTGATATTGTACTTATTGAAAAAATAAATCATGGATTTTGATTTGAAAGCTTGAGCATTGTCAATAACTAGCTTCTTAGGACAACCAAATCTAGAAAAATTATGCCCTTTAAGAAATTCCATGATTACCTTGTCTGTTGCATTCCGAGTTGGAATTTCTTCAATCCACTTAGTAAAGTAATATGTGGTTGTAAGTATCCACTTATGTTGTCCAGAATATGAAGGATTGATTTCCACAATGAAGTATAAACCCCATTGTTGAAATGGTCCATGAGAAATGATGGGTTTTAAAGGCAAATACATAAGTTTTTTCTTTCGTGCAAACTTTTGACATGGTTCACATGCCCTGACCTGAGAAAATATGTTTGAAAACAATATTGGCCAATAATATCCCACTCTTAGAATTTTGAAAGAAATAGCCTTCCAATGGTGATGACCTCCACAAACACCATGATGTAAATCACAAAAAAATTGTTTTTCCTCTTCTTCATTAACACACCTCAAAAAAATCCCATTAGGATATTTCCAGAACAAGATTTGATCAATAATTCAATACTTCACTAAT
This sequence comes from Picea engelmannii, assembly GCA_009831015.1. Taxonomy (NCBI): domain Eukaryota; kingdom Viridiplantae; phylum Streptophyta; class Pinopsida; order Pinales; family Pinaceae; genus Picea; species Picea engelmannii. The sequence continues at coordinate 166,393 of ML776846.1, forward strand.
TTCAATTTAAGTGATCTAAACTTTGATTTATCCAATTTAGGAGACTAAAGATTTAGTAGGAAAAAGACAATATCTTTGTACCATGGTGAAGAATAATATTTACTGTTTACCTGTGAGCCAGTTTCCTCAATCTAAAATGAAGAATTTTGTGATTTGCTTGAGAAATGGTACAACCCAATTTCTTTGCAATTTGAATTTGTCATTAATTTGGAAAGGTCTTGTCCTTTTATCAACTAAGTGGGCTTTATAATTAGATTGTATTCCCGAATTTTGGTTATCCATTTTCCCCTCTTTCCTTCACAATCAGGTTGAACCAAAATTTCTTTAACTGCACTACTTGGAACATATGCAATGATTTCATATTGTAGAACATATACCCTGAAAGATTTTAAAGCCTTCACCAGAGGATATGTCTTCTTCTCCATAATGTCATATTTTAACTCAGATTCTATGAGAGTTTTGTTGAAAAAGGAGATAGGCTTCTCATACCCTTGATCATTTCTTTGTAAAAGAAGAACAACTATGGTGCCTTCGGAAGAACATGAAAAAATAATGAATTCCTTGGAGTAATTAGGGATAATGAGAATAGGGGCCTGAACAAGAGCCTGCTTAATCTTCTCAAAAGATTCTTTAGCTTCTGGTATCCACTTTGTTTCTACATCCTTTTCCAACATATCAGTAATGTTGTTGATGATCTCTGCAAAATTTGGTATAAATCTCCTTAAAAAAATAATTTTACCTATGAAGGATTGGATAGAATTCTTTTTTCTTGGAATGCCTATCTACTGAATAGATTTTACTCTTTTAGGATCTATATTGATTCTTTCTAGTGAAACAATATGTTCTAAGAGTTTTCCTTCCTCCATGGCAAAATGAGATTTTTTAGGATTTAATGATATACCATACCTCCTGCATTTTTCAAATGTCTTCTTCAAATGCTACAAGTGTTCTTCATCAAAGGTTGAAAATACAATGTCATCAAGATAAATAACCATAAACTTGTCTTTCTCACTAATAAATGAAATGTCCATATCCCTTTGAAAGGTTACTCTTGCATTCATCAATCCAAAGGGCATATTTTCATACATGAAAGTGCCCCAGGGAGTGGTAAAAACTATTTTCTTCTTATCTTCTTCCATTACTGATATTTGATTATATCCTGAATATCCATCAAGCATAGAAATCTTCTTTTCCCCTACTATTCTTTTTAAAATATGATCCATTTTTGGTAATGGATAATTGTCTTTTAAAGAACACCTGTTCAAATTCCTAAAGTCCACACAAAGCCTTATATCTCGACTCTTTTTCCTGACAGGTACTAAATTAGCTACCCACTCTAAGTATATCAATGGTACTATAATTTTGGCATCCAATAACCTTTTCAGTTCTTTTTCTATTATGGGTAACAACAATGGATTAAATTTCCTAGACTTCTACTTAAAAGGCTTTGATCCAGGCTTTAGAGGAATCTTGTGCTGCATAATATCTATATCAAAAACCTTTAAGTCTTCATAAGACCAGGAAAATACATTTGAATACTGTTTCATCAAATTTACATATTTGTCTCTATATTTTTCTGACAGTTTTCTAGATAATTTCACCATCCTAGGACTTAGATCTAAACTGGTATCACAATCTATCACATCAGTCTCTTCTGTTTGAATAACATATTTTCGGGAAACATCATTGTGATAAAATAATCTCTCAAATGGAACCAAACCTTTAGGCATATGATTTTTTTTCAATTCAATGATTTTTTTCTCAGCAACATTGTCTTGAAGAACATTTGCAGCATGTACTTCCATATCATCATTCTCATTATCTTGATCTATTTAAATATTGGAAAACTCATCAATGGTCTTTAAGAATATTTGAATCTCCTGGTCATCCTTAAAAAATTGACAAATTTTAATGTTATCTGGTATTGAGGGTCTCTGTCTAACCTCAATCTCAAATTTTAAGTTAGGAAAAAATGGAGTCTTAAAGTTACTGGCTGCAAGTGCTAAAGAGTCAGCCTGTTGATTCAAATTCATGTGCACAAAAGTTATGTTGAATTCCAAGAAGAAATTATCCACATAATCCCACACCTCATTCCTATATTTCTTTAAACTATGTTGTTTGTTCTGATAAATGTTTTCTATCTGATGGATAATAAGTTATGAATCTCCAAAAATAGAAAGTTTATCTATACCCATATCTTTAGCATCTTTCAATCCTAACAACAAAGCTTCATATTCACTAATGTTGTTGGTTGTATCAAATTCAAGTTTATATGACATAGGAATGAATTCTTGGTCAGCAGGGGAAATGAAAACAATCCCATCCCCAGAACCTTCTTTTGAGCAAGCCCCATCAAAATACATTTTCTAGACAAAATTTTATGCACTGTCTCTAACTGTAGGTGTTACTTTTCTAACTAATGTTTCAGCCATCTGATCACCAATATGAAAAATAGAATAACCAAGTTCATCTTCAACAACATATATGGGATGATTACTAGGGTTTTCATGATCACTTACCAAGTAAGCGAGCCTTACTTCCATGTACAATCTCCAATGTTCTCCACCAAACAAAGGAATGGTAGCATAACTAAGATCCATTTGTAATGTGCCTCCTACTTTCTTATCCCAAGACCTTGATAGAAGGATTGCAAATTTTGGAGGTATGTCAGCTACAATAACATCCAATACCACACTTGTCATAGGTAACTGAGATGAAGTAACAACCATGTCCTTAATGAATCCCAAACATTTAACTTTCCTGGAGTCAAATAAATATAGGTCAAGGTAGGGTTTAGTGATGTCTAAACCTCATTCATCCATTACCACTTTTGGCATGCCATTGTGTGAATCCCTTGAATCCATTAAACAATTATGCAATATTTTGTCATGAATGTTTAGATATATGTAGCAAGGAGGAGAAGCATCAATCTTGTCTTCAATATGAGTTCCAATGGTTATAACAGTCTCATCTTCAAGTTTTATAGTATCTGAAAAGGTAACCTAAGTAGGGGGTTACAATTCCTTGAGAACAAACTTACTAAAAGGCTTTGTTTTCATTAATTCTATCAGAGGTATGGGGATTTTAATCTTGTTAATTTCATGTTCCAATATGAAAGAAGAAACAACCTTTTATGTTTCCTTTAACTCTGTAGTACTAACCTTGACAGGTTGCTTTAGTTTTTGATCAATTTGAATCCCAGGGCTTTCTTTACTAACTCCTGATTTAACTAGAGTATTGGCCTTGTTTGTTGAAAAAGGTATATCCACCTTATGTTTGTTTGATCTGGATCTAAGATTATACTTATTTATTTTAGCTTATTTCTGGATAACTTCATCAACATCCCCTTCTTCAAACTGATTTAATATCAAAGAATATTCATAATCCTATTGTGTCAAATGAGTAGCAGATGATTCAGAATCATTTAAATGCACTGCAGGGTCATCTTCAATATCATCTATTTCTTCAACCTCTTATACTGCATTATTTTGGAAAGGAGGTAAAAAATTTTGATCTTCTTGATTCCTCCTTTCTCTTGGTAAGATTTGAGGTACACTATTAGGTCTCCTAAACTTATTTGGGATTTTGTATCCACCTTCCTGTGTAGGTCTGTTGGGTTGTTTTTGTTCCATTTTCAGCCTAGCCATCTTATATGTTAAGGTTTTCAACATTTTGGCCATTTCATCCATATTAGAATCAAATGTTCTATGAGAAGAAGGAAGCTCTTATTTATGTTTTTTTTCTGTCTCTATCACCCCTGAAATTTAACTCGTCTGTTGCTACTATGTTGGATTCTACCTCAATAATTTCTTCCCACATCAGAATCAGAGTAGCATACCTCCTTTCTCTTAGTAACAGAGAAAATTCATCATAAAAGGCATTGGCAAAGGTGATTTTGGCTGATGTTTCTGAAGGCTTAATTTCATCTGGAATTTTACTATACATTTTATTGAACCTTTTAGTAAAATCATATATAGATTCGCCTTGTTCTCTTTTTAAAGCATCAAATTCAGTAATGTAATATAAGTATTATTTCTTATCTCCTCAATGTATTAAAAAGGTATAATCCAATGCATTAGTATCATAAATTGAATTAGGTGGCAGATTTCTAAACCATTTTCTTGCTTCACCATCTAAACTCTGCACAAAACATCTCATCCAAACATCTACATGATCCACATTAAAATTATCTGCAAAACTATAGAAAGAATTTAAATGCTCTTCAACAGTAACTCCTCCTTCTCCATTGAATCTTGGAAAATATTTCATATAATCATTGGGTGGGAAAGCATACATGACTCGTGGCAGGTTTAATGGTGCGTATCTAGCTGCAACTATTACATCCATTCTATTTACAACCATATTTTCTACCTTTGGTGTTTGAGCTATATGAGTAAGAAAATATGGTGATGTAGAAAGAGAGAGTGTTCCTTTAGTGAAGAAACTTAACTGAGATGATATAAGTACTTGAATTTCAGAAAACAAATGTTTATTTTCTCGACTAGAGTAGGATGATGGTCCCAGAAAAAGAGGGTTTTTAAAAGAAGAATAATGTGTTTTATTTTCTTCAGAAGAAAAATACCGAGGTGATGATGAGATTGTTTCTGGTTCACTTTTAATATATTTTCTATGATCCCTCAAAGATTTAGCTACAGATAAAGTATTCGTCTGTTCCTCTTCAATGAGCTCAACAAATAAATTCCATTGATTTAGATTTAGTTCTGAAATAGTTGAAGGAAAGGAAACAATAGAAGGCTCAATGATAGGTTTAGTTTCACTTTCAGGAATCACTCCTTCATCTGGTGTGAGTTTTAAAGGTTTAGAATACTATCCTTGGGTGTTGATTGAAGGCAATTTTTCCTTTGAGAGAAAAGACTGTCCAGGAATGATTTTAGGTTTTCTTAAAAAAAAAGTAGGTTCTGGCACTACTGCAACACGCTTAGGGTCTAGGTTTTTTCTGGTAACTTGTTTCTTTGTAGAGGATGAGGAATTTGGAGGAGTTTTAAGTCCTTTGCATTCTCTTTTAGGAGACAGAATTACCATAGAGGAGTCGCCAGGTGAAAAATCACAGTCTCATGTAATTGTCCAAAATCTTGTTCACCATGAAGATTTGGATCTAATATTGTTGTTCTCCCAGGGAAGATGTCTTCGTTCCTTCATCCCCGACAACGATGCCAAAATATGTTAGTCCCTAAAGTTTCACTTGACTATGAGAGGGCAAGCTAGATCATCATCAAGTTATTGCAATAGTATTTTAAGGGTTTATGAATTTTTTTTTTTGAGGATGGTTGAAATCCGGTTCAAGAGTTCAAGGTAAACACAAAACTCAAAATAAATCCAAAAGATATCCCACTGATTTATAAAAAGGTAGCCACATAAATAGATCAGATAAATAAGGAAAGTAAAGAAAGGAAATATGAGAGAACTCAATTTGTTAACTCCATATAGATTTCTTATTTCAAAATATAATTTAGAAACAAGAACATGTACTTGAAGGAAAATCTTGATAATAAACAATAACAATAAAATATTCACTGTGTTAGTTAAGATCAAGAAATCAATGCATTGCAACAGAAAAATGACTTCAAGCAAGAAAAGAAATAGAACATGAAATGAAATAAAATCTAACCATCAACATGTCTTTTCCATTTAGTATCAATGTGGAATAAAATTGTCTTACAATGATATTCAAAATAGGTCCCTGAAAGCCCAACTTGTCAACCCTCATATAATCTTCCTTCCATCTATTTAAACTACACAGAGTATAACTACAAATCGTATTTTATAGTATTCCATTTGTAACAAGATCTGGTCAAAGCCTATCTTCTAGGAGAATCAACTCAAATGATCAATTATATTTCCAATATTGTAGAACGCTCAACAACTTAACTCAAAATATCTTTTACAACCATTGGGAAAATCCCACAAAATTTGGAATTATATCTTGACAGAGTTACTCCATTTGAAATATCAAAAATCCATTTGATCAAAATATAGAGATTAAACTATTCATCTTTTACTTCCTGAGTAATCACATCAAAACTTTCAAAATTGCATGAAAGAAATTCATAAACTATCATGGTATAATGACTTCACTTTATTTGGTGTTTCTCTACTTCAATTTGGTTGTTAGCACAATATTGTGCCAATATAACCTGAAATTGGATTCTCCCAACTCATTAAGTAGTGTTTTTTGTTCCTTCCTTTTCTTCTTGAAATCCTGTATCTTCTCTTGTTGTCTAGCATTCCATTGCTCCACCTGATATTTTTCTTTCTTTAATTGTTTCACCATATCCTGTATCTCCTTAATACTGTCTTTTTTACTTCTAACTTTAACTTTAAACTATGGGAATTCCTCTACATGTGCAGGTAGGTTAAGGTCTATAGAAACCTAAGGTTTTCTTAATTTGATCTAGTATCTTGAAGATAATCTAGAGCTATGATCTTCATCATCATTGCTATTTGAATCCCTGATCTCTGGAAGTTCTAGAATCTGATTTGGTTCTACAAAAGAATCATCTTTGTCATCAAAAACTACACCAGTACCTCTAAACATAGATTCATATTTTGAAGTTGATCTAGTGGTTGCACTTGTCATAGGTCTCCTAGAGTATTGAGCAAATTGTTTTCCCTTTTCTTGTCTCTTCCCCAAGTTTTCAGTTTCTTTCTCAGTCCTGTGAAAAGAAGGTGTCTCTGCATGTTTCTTGATGCCTTTTTTGGAATCTTCTGAATTATCTTCTATAATTATAAGATTATCCTTTTTAATAGATGGATAAAACATGGCCTTTGAATTTAATCTGAATTTATTGACAACCCTAGTGGAGTTTATCCTAGGGATCTTAGGCACATGTGTAGGTTTTTTCCTCTATTTTTTTCCCTTTTCACTCTTCTTACTTGTAGATTTATGTTTCTTCTTGACCGGGGAATGAATTGGGTTCATAGTATAATACTCATCCTCATCAATTTCCATCTTTATCTTTGGATTAAGAAATATGTCAATGTCTTCATCTGGTTTAGATTTCTTACCTCGACTGGTGATAGCTTCTTCCTGACCTTTACCTACAAGAACGTATTCAAAGATTTGTTGAGTTTTCATCTTCCTCTTGCTAGCTCGTATTACCCTAGCTACAGATGGTTCTTCTTTAATTAGGAATTCAGTGGCTTTACCAGTCTGTTTTTGTTGGGATGATTTCTTCCCTTTGGCATTTTTGGATTTAGTTGACTGTGAATCATTTCCTAAATACTATATTAGCTAATCCCATGGTCTATGGACTTCATTTACAAAGGATATTACCAATGTCTTTATTAAAACCTAGTGAAAGAGACTTCCTTTAGTTGTAGCAGGATGAGAATGCACCCTCTTGGACATTTTATATAAACTCTTAAGTAGGAAGTAGGGTAAATTGAGAGGATAATCACCATTAATGTGAATTAGCAGTCTGATATGGTAAAGATAAACTAGTAAAAATCTACCCTCACACGTGATATACTTGTGGATGATCAACAAAGTGGTATGTCATTCCTTCTTTGCCCAACTTTGTGGTATTCCATTTTTCCAGTTAGGGTTTTGTTTCTATGGAATTAGGAACTGATTCACAAATTCCATAACCACATTCTCTTTCTTCCACCACCTTTCTCCACCAAATGGTAATTTATAGCTCTAGCAATTGAATTTTCAGTCACCATCATCGGTAATTTCCCAACTATAGCTTCAAAGAAGTCAAAATTATGTGCGAATACCATTGAAATATATTCATCGTGCCCCTAGAAGGTTGTGAAAAACTCAAACCAACCTGCATCTTTAAACCTTTGCGCCATTTAGGGGTATGCTTTGAGTAATTTCATGCCCTCAAGTTCCAATCTGATAATTTGTCTGCTCTTTTTTGGTGCCATGTTGTTGATATGGTCCTATAAACAAATCTACAAGGATTGATGATTGGAATTATTAGTTCCTGTGGGCTATTAGAAACTAAAAATCTCTTCTTCCTTCAATTTGATCTCTGCACAAAATACCCTACACACTAAAATAGAAGGTTATGGTCTTGTTAATGATATCCAAACATGTTTGATTTGATGCATGTAAGGTAGGTACAAATCAATCCCTCGCATATAGTTGTTATAATTGTTGTATCATCCTGAGAATATATCATGGAGAGGCATGCAGATCCTCTAATCACGATTTGATAAATTATGACGTGATCAAGGTGAGCTGGCGCATGTAAAAATATGATTATCCCTAGCACTGCAGGAATAACGCTATTCCTGTAGCACCATTCGTGATTTGATAGAAATTTTGAAAATTCAAAAATGAATAGACAAGTGATGTGACAAGATTCATCGAATCAAATCCTAAACCTTTAAAAACTTAAGAAAATCATTCAAAAGTGCAAAAAATGGAAAAAATAACCCCTTAAACCAAGGGGGAAAAATCAAGTTTTAAGCAACCAAGCATAAGCAGGGAAGATCAAGGATTAGGGACACTCACTTAATCAAAAACAAAGTTAGATAATAACACCTCCAACAGATCATATGCTATATTTTCTAGCCTATCAAAATCCTCTTATTGTTTTTCATTTATGACTACGTATCTCCACTACCTCGATGTCATGTTTTATTTTTAATGCATGTACCATCATGTATGTTCTTTAATGATTTTCCCACCCTTTGTGTAGGTCTTTGTCGCAATTCAATCCTCCTTCCTGCACACAATTCCTTCCTCTTTCTACATCTCTTCGATAATTTTTGGTTTATCTCCTTTCTATTTTAATTGTTTGAACAATACCTTATGCATAACTTCAACCTTCTATCTCTTGCCTCAAAATATTTTATTTCTTTTCTTATTTTATTTTTCTTCCTATAATACAAATATTATTATACAAGTACTATAGTACACATTCTTTGTGGTGAAGCTAGTGCGTGGAAGCACGACTGTGCCTATATAGTTTAGATCGAATACTGTTCTCCAATCCTTCCACAACTTCCCCATTCAACTTCTCCAATTAAATAACACCAACCTTTGTCACAAACCTTATCACATATGGAACCAACCAATGCATTTGGAACTTTCCAGGGTGCTATGAAAACTTGTTGTCATAAAGAAAAATGAAGTCTCTTGTCTAGAACATCTTTTGTTTAATGTGTTTGGCATGCCATGCTTTCTCATGCGCTTTCTAAACTTGTTGATGGAATCCTACGAAAAAATCATCGTCCTCCAGTTATACAAGATATGACAGTATTCTTTCTACTGCACTTGAATCGGTAAGCTCTGTCAACACAACAATGCACAAACTCAACACAATGAATTCCATAGGCATAACTGCTTCCTGACCATATACTAATCTGAATGGTGTTTGTCCTGTCAACTTCTTACTTGTTGTCCTATACACCCATAGCACTACTGGAATCCTTAGGTCTCAATCATCTCGACTTACATTGCATACCTTTGTCGCCTCCTTCCTCTTATATACTGGGTTTAATCGATATGGTATCTACTTTCATAGGATTAGCATCTGGATTTAAAGGGATTATCATATCTCCTAGATCCTCAACAATCCCTTTCATCTCTAAAAATGTAGTAAAGAACAGATCATGATATTCGCGCAATAAATCAACAATCTCTTCATTCCAGTAATATCCTATGTTTGCAAACTTTGGTTTATCCTCTATATTGATATTCACTTTGCGCATACTCAGTGGCTTTGCATAGACGACAGACTCAAGCTCATGACCCTCTACTTCTCGCTCTCCTTCAGTTTCTAGTATTTGTAAATTTATCGGATCTTCGTCATCCCGGTCTTCTCCAGTGACATTATAACATTCCAAAACTTCTCGAATTGATGCAAAAGATCTATGCATGTTACATATGGGTACTAGTTCTATCGATTCTTGTGATGTGAAAAGTTTGTCCTTAATTACCTACAAAGTTGTTTCTAATGAAGCTACATCAAATTCAAAACTAAAAGTAACTTTGAATTTGTTGTTGATACTGAGAGGGGGATGAATCAATATCAAGTACAATTTAAAAACATTTTTCAACTTATACTTAAACCATTCAATTATATCCAATGAGTAATGAACAATAGTATAAGAGTTACACCAATACACCACAATACACCATGCACAATATATGAGAAATAATCAATAGTTTTTGTTCAAGGGAAGTAATGACTTCCAAAGGTAGCTACAACTTCCAAATGTAGAGGGAGGGATAAACCTCCAAGAGGAAGATAGAATCCTCCAATATCAAGAGAGATTTGAACTCTCCATCCTTTCCCCGTCCTTCCACCCAATAATATATGAGAGATAATAAAACTTTACATTAAATCATCACCATCAGCCAATCATCACATAGAACCTGATAATGCTTCCTGAGACTTCTTCAATTTCTGCAATTATTCAATTCTTGGAGTAATCTGATCTTGTAGATAATATTACTCAATGTATTCTCTGAAACTCCTCCAATTTTCACTCCTTGAATCCTCCCCAAAAAGAGGTTATAGAAAGAATGGTAGACTTTATTCAATTCTGGTCTATTCAGAAGACCCAACTTGTACAAAATGCCCCGCGCTCAATATTTAACATCCAATTCTAAAACTCATACACAAGAAACTAAAATATGTATTATTTCCAATGGAAGTGGTCCCACTTCATTTGGATTCTTTATGAAGAAGTTATGACTATTTTACCCGGAACACCTGTTTATTGACTAGCTTCAGGACTGGTCACAAACCCTATCTTCCACAGAGTGTATCTCCATAACTATAGTGAATTAAGAGCTGAAATTTTTACCAGAGGTACCTTGATCCATATTCTCAATACCATAGCTATTTCACCATCTGAATCGTTCTAGAAAAAAATATTATAGCAAAAATGGTAAGATGACCTGAAAATAACATACCTTAGAACACATCACCAAAAGATTTCATCCTCCCTTGAAATCCAACCTTATTTTACTTCTTATTTCCTTTGAAATTCGACTTGTATGAAAATGAATGTATAATGATGTTTATTTATACCATTTGTGTCACTTCATTTTAACATTAGGGCCGACCTGACACTTTTTTATTTTGCAATTATTTTCTTTAATTATCTTTAGGGCCTACATGTACTTCCTTCTTCAATTCACTTTGTCATCTTCAAAAATTCATTTCTCCTCAACCATGAGGATCCATGTGACGTGTCACATACCACCAGAAACAACATGATGTATACTATCCAT
>ML776846.1:178155-194573 GCA_009831015.1 Picea engelmannii
CAATTCTTGGAGTACTCTGATCCTGTAGATAATATTACTCAATGTATTCTCTGAAACTCCTCTAATTTTCACTCCTTGAATCCTCCCCAAAAAGAGGTTATAGAAAGAATGGTAGACTTTATTCAATTCTGGTCTATTCAGAATACCCAACTTGTACAGCATGCCCCGCGCTCAATATTTAAAATCCAATTTGGAAACTCGCACACAAGAAACTAAGATATGTAATCTTTCCAATAGAAGTGGTCCCACTTCATTTGGATTCTATATAAGAATTTATGACTGTTTTACCCGAAACACATGTTTATTGACTAGCTTCAGGACTGGTCACAAACCCTATCTTCCACAGAGTGTATCTCCATAATTATAGCGAATCAAGAGCTGAAATTTTTACCAAAGGTACCTTGATCTGTATTCTCAATACCATAGCGATTTCACCATATGAATCGTTCTAAAAAAAAAAATTATAGCAAAAATGGTAAGATGACCTGAAAATAACATACCTTAGAACACATCACCAAAAGACTTCATCCTCCCTTGAAATCCGGCCTTCTTTTACTTCTTATTTCCTCTGAAATTCGACTTGTATGAAAATGAATGTATAATGATGTTTATTTATACCATTTGTGTCACTTCATTTTAACATTAGGGCCGACCTGACACTTTTTTAGTTTGTAATTCTTTTCTTTAATTATCTTCAGGGCCTACATGTACTTCCTTCTTCATTTCACTTTGTCATATTCAAAAATTCATTTCTCCTCAACCATGAGGATCCACATGACGTGCCACATACCACCAGAAACAACATGATGTATACTATCCATTCATGGGTGTTGTATATGCATGTGCATTTCCCTTCATGTCCAAATACCTTTATCAATCTTGCGGTCCAAAACCCATGACTAGGGTTGACATCAATGACAACAACCAATCTTCAACATTTGTGATTCAAATATTTCCAATCCATTGTCTCTCTACGCACTTCCATCTCTAAGTATCAGTTCTTCATAATCATATCTAGAGTGTTTATAAACAAGTGCCTCCATTCTTTCTTTGGTAATGATATCCATGTCACAATGAATTGTGTAATGTTCTCTATAGGAAAACTAAACCTGTATAATTCCATGCAATATATTCTTTTCCTATCCCAGATCTGACATCTAACAATCTCTTGCATTGTTACCAATCCTCTATTATTTCCTTATGCACATCCCACTATCCTGCAAAAGTCGATTTCAGCATGACATCTAAACCTAACAATATTTTTTGATCTAGTATCTTAAATTCAAATTCATTTATAAAAGAGTCTATGGTTGTTATTCCATCATACTTCAGGGTATCACATACCTCCATTCCAATCCATCATAACACATGGGTAATATGAGCACATATCCTTGTCAGTACTTCATGCAATCTTTGTTTCCAATGCTCCAGTGTTTCTTTTGAATCCGATGTGCAGGAAATAATACTTCACCAACTAAGTGCACCATCAATAGTAGGGTTCACATAATCATCCATCCACATAGTCATATTATAAAGGTCATCGATCTCTTTTCCTTTTGTCGATTCCACATATCTTATCCCCTCTGTTGGATCTAATGGCATAGTAACTTTCCATTCTCCTACTTCAAATACCATATGTCTCTTCTTCATATCAATTGAGGTATAGTTATAAAAATCCAAATTAAGTTCTAATAAAATTGGATAAGGCTTACTACCATATACTATCTTGATTACTTAGAAATCAACTATATTTAGCACTCCATCAATGTTAAGATTTACCCCTAAAAATATTTTGATAATAACAATCTTATGTTGATTTTCTAACCTCAACTGAATAGGTGACCAGATTAACTTTGATTTTCCCATTGTCTCCTAGGTTTTCTTCGGAAGTACAATGATCCTGTCATAAATGACCAGGATCGAATTTAGGAAAATATAAACTAATTAGATTTCAAATTACAATCATAGAGTTTGTTGAGATTCATTTAGATATCTGACACTATTTTGATGGGATCAATGGATGATCTTTGCCTTTGAATCCGATTTCTTTTACATCAATCTTTGTGATTCTTTGCCCCCGAAATTATACAAGATGGGGTCCAAAGGGGTATTTGAATATCACAATATGAGATATATTTGTAATATCCTAGGGACATTTTTGTATATCAACTTGTTCTGAGAAAAAACCTCTCTTGGTTTTCTGAAATTCATCGCCATCTGACCGACATCTGTGTTTGAAAACTATGTGTCAAACAGGAAAATTTGGAATCTCGAAAGATAAGGCTCAAATATTTTCTCATTTCTACAAATCCATGGCACATGTGAAAAATATGAGAGAGGTTATTGTAATTCATCCTGTTTCTGAGAAAAACCTCTTTCGGTTTCACAAAATGATCTTTGGTTTGCGTAGAATCCATCTCAGAAGATGACTGGTTAAAAATGATTTTAGGAGGGGGACGGTGGTTACATATAGGATGACGTGGGGATGAGTATCCAATAGGGAGATGGGGAGTATGAGAGGAAATGTGGATGGTAAAATAATTGAAGGAACATGTGTTGGATAGCGAGAGGAGAATAAAATGCGGGGAAGTGACAAATTGGAGGCTGGAGAATGAATGGGAACATGAGTGGAGGTGACATGTAGGCGGGAGGTGAAAAGTGGCGTGTGGTGAGAGGATACAAGAGTGTAGAGGAGAGAAGTATGGAGAGACAGTAATGGTGTATGGTAGTGTGATTGGAGGAAAGGTGTTGGGTAAGGAGAGTGGTGGTATTGGATAAGCGGTTTGGCGGTTTACTCGAAGGGGGGGTAGGTGATAAGTGGTAAGGAGTGAGGGGGGTCTGAGTTAATAGGAAGTTAACACATTATGAGGGGCCTGCGCTGGGAAAACCACCAACTTGGACCCCCCCCTACCATTAAAGGAAAAAATGTCAGGGGGGGGGGTCCGATATTCTCTATTGACCGTAGATCTAAGTGCTCTTTGATCGACCACTGAGATTAATGCGCCTTTTAACACAACACGCCAAAGGTGTCACATCCCAATATAATTAGGATAAAAACATTTTGTGGGTAGCGCTAGATCCCTTTCTTTATTTTTTCACCAAGGGGCTATTTTCAAAGGTAAAAATGATCAATTTTAACCAACCAAGAGGTATTTTGACTGTGCAGACTATGTTGATTTTCCTCTTTCTCTTTCTTTGGGAAATTATTTGTAGAAGGAAATATCATTTACCACATACAATCATTGAAAGAATAAATCCAAATCACCATATTCTCCTATGAATATAGGGTTCTAATAGTGGCTCCACTTGGGGATGGTGCTTTCCTTTTGAGGTGCCAAGAACACCATAGACTAGGTAGCCTTGCTCATAAAATGATCCAAAATGTGTAACATGTTCTATCCAAAATATTTTGTATGATGAACTTCAAACATAAATCTGATCTGTGTATTGAATCTGAACTATACTCTAAAATCCAAACTTTTCTTTTAAAACTAAAAATTGAAACCAATCTGAGAACGAGACTGAAATGTAATGAAAAAGATGCTTGCCCAACAAGCTTATTTGCACACCTACCTACCCTAATATGATGAAATTGTTTCTTAATCAGGTAATAGAAAAATGCCAATGAAGCCAATCCAACAATTGATCTAATAATTTTGTTCCTCCACTATTTTTAACCAGCATCAAAGATAGAACTTGCAGAGGCATCAAAAACTTATTTTCATCCTGACCTTCATAACGTAAAACTTGGGAACTATGGAAAATCGAAGAGGCTCCAGGTATCAATTTATATTCAGAAAACAAGAGCTCTGCCATGTAGATAGCTATAAGATCATGATAAACATGACCTATCACTTGATATTTTAATTCAACTACTTCAAAATCGTGATTTTGTGATGTACATATGCTATCAATATTATTATGAAAATTCTGATTTAACTGTAGATTTTATGATGGACTTTGAAAAGAGGTTTTTGTTGAATTAGACCATAAACTTATTTCCTAATCATGTCTAAATCATAATTGCTTTCAAGCCCATGACTGAAAAATGAAACATTACCTTGACAACACAGGTCATCCAACAGATCAGTTATTGGATCATGTAGTGCTTTAGATGGCTGGAGTATTGGTTCTACTGACACCTCATGATTTCTCTTGTGATTATCAACTAGTATGTGACCAAGATTTCCTCTTACAATCTGAAATGAATTAAAGAATAAGGGTAGAGAAAAAAAATGTATCACTTCATCATTTGTTTCAAACTCTGTGATTTCATCTGATATTTGACATTCAAGATGACTTAGGGACCAAACTTATGGATCCGAAAAAAGTTTTGTATCATCCATGTTTTCCTCTACTGATTCATTTGAACATTCCTCATCCTTTCTATTTACAATCTACTTGCAATGTTCTCTCAGGAGTGAGGAAAAACACAGAGGAATGCATTTTGCACTTACTTGAAAACTTTATGTATTTTCCTCCTTGCCGTGTTACTTTGTATGCAAAGTTCGATTGTCATATTTGCATTTTGATAAATGGGATTCTTCTTCCCATGAAGATAATGCTAGTTGGTATGAAAAATCAGTCTCAATATCGACCATATAATCATAATCCTGATGATCATATCCGGGAATATCATCTATATATGAAAGGTCATCAAACATGCACATCATCTCAGGACATTTTTCCACCACCATATGATTTTGAACTTCATCTTTGGCTGTATTGTGAATTGCGTACATGAAATAATCATTTGGTGGTTCAGAATACCAAGGTTGAGCTACAAAATGCTTGGGGACATTGATCCTTGTATTGTCTGGAACTAATGGAACATGAGGTATTTGAACATCAAGTTCTCTTTTTCTGCTAAATTCATGCATCACTGCATTTCCTATGTTTGTCAAAATATCTAGTTTCACCTCTTAAGATATCAAATGCTCTTTTTTTGTTTTATCCTTCTTCGCTGCTTTTAACTTTGCCATTTTTTTCAGTAGATTAGCTTCCACATCAACTGCAATATTTTTCATTTCTTCAAGGGTTACAATGTCTCTTTCTCTTAATTGGAATTCCATCTCTGGATCAAAGGAATATGGGAAATGTAAGTGAGCTAATCCTGGGGGTGGCCTTATATCAACAGGCATTGCATGATACAGCTTATTTAACCTGGATGAAAAGTGTTGTACTGTCTCCCCTAGATGTCTTTTTAAATGTTCATATTCTTCTAAGATGAGAAAGACATTTCCCATGATCACCCATCTATCCAGGAAAACTTGCACAAATTGATGAAAATTTCTAATGCTTGCAGCTGGAAGGTTCTTAAACCAATTTTTAACTTTATCTTGCAATGATAAGGCAAATATCCTGATATAGACATCATCTTCTTTAACCTCAAATAGATCAAGAAAATACTCAAGACTTTGGATGTTCTTTTCAGCAGTGATATTCACATTTTCTCCATCAAACCTGGGAAGATTATTGTTGTAATTGGCAGGGAGGTCATGGAGAATAGGAGGTTAAACCAAAGGCTTGTATCTATCTACAACTTTTACAGGTATAGGAGGTAAAGCAAGGGGCCTGTAGCTAACTGGAAGTTTAATGAGGACAAGAGATAAAAGCTTAGGCTTATGTCTAACTGGGTTATATACAAGTATTGGGGTGTGTACCAGGGATATAGGGATGGGTTGAATCCTTTGAGGCTCTTCAACTTGAAACTAATCATTATGAATTTCAGCAATATATTCTTGGCCAGGATTATAATAAGAGAGAAAATAATTATAGATAAAGCCAACAATGTCTTGAATACAATTTGATCTTGAATACCCGATCTTTCCAAATTTCTTGGTCATGTTTCAGGTTCTTCCTCCAGTGGAGTCTTTGTATTGGAACTGATCTAGATTCCCCAGGTGAATTATTTCATCCTTCTTGTGTTTGATAACTATCCATCATCAGTAATCAGATCTAGAACTTGATATGATTTTCTGAGGAAGGCTCCCCAGTATGGTCGCCACTATGTTAACACTCCATAATTTCTCAGGCTGAGGGAGAAATTGACAGAGGTAACCACAAAACCACTTGGAGTCAAGGATCTAGCCCACTAATACTCAGATATGGATCTTTGTGTATGCTTTAACTTTGTTTATGTGGGATATTAGACTATTTATGAGGATATAAGTTTTGTTTTTTGAGGTTTTGGTTGAGACAACAAAGAGGACATTGGAAAAAATGGAGTCAACAAGGTTAAAGATGATTAAATGAATGAATAACTAAGACAATATGTAACAAGGCAAGGTAATCATGCCAGTGGATCCTTTAGTTTGTGATATGGACAAGAGGAATAGATTAGGGTTCAATTCAAATGCAAAGAATTACTACCTGAATTCTACATTCAAACTTCAGAAGAAAAACATGAATATTTTTTAAAGCCAGAATAGGGTGTTTGAAACAAATCCTAAACTTAATCTTCTTATAAACAATAAAAGAAGAAAAATACAATGTAAAACTAGAGAAGAACATATAATATCAAGAATCACTTCACCACATAACTATGAAACATGAATCTTGAAACATAATGTCTTTTTATTCATGGAAAAGGATCACTGAAAAACCTCCTCCAAATATTTTACCATTCAGGTCCCACTGATCAACCCTTCATAGTTCAAAATTAGAAGTATTTATACACTTATTTACAATGATCCTGTCATAAATGATCTAGATCGAATTTAGGAAAATCTAAACTAATTAGATTTCAAATTACAATCATAGAGTTTTGTTGAGATTCATTCAGAGATCTGGCACTGTTTTGATGGGATCTGTGGATGATCTCTGCCTTTGAATCCGATTTCTTTTCCATCAGTCTTTTTTATTCTTTGCCCCCGAAATTCTGCAAAATTGGGTCCAAAGGGGTATTGGAATCTCACAATATGAGATAGTTGTGTAAAATCCGGGGGAAATTTTTGTATATCAGCTTGTTCTGAGCAAAAACCTCTCTCGGGTTTTTCAAATTCATCGCCATCTGACCAGAATCTGTGTTTGAAAACTATGTGTCAAACAGGAAAATTTGGAATCCTGAAAAATAAGGCTCAAAGATTCTCTTGTTTCTCCAAATCCATGGAACTTGTGAAAACTCTGAGAGAGGTTATTGTAGTTCAGCCCGTTTTTGAGAAAATCCTCTTTTGGTTTCACAAAATGAGCTCTGTTTTTCTTGGAATTCGTATCGGAAGATGACTGGTTAAAAATGATTTCAGGAGGGGGATGGTGGTTACGTATAGGATGACTTGTTGATGAGTATCCAATATGGATATGGGGAGTATGGGCGGAAATGTGGACAGTAACATAATTGAAGGAACAAGTTTTGGATAGCGAGAGGAGAATAAAATGCGGGGAAGTGAGAGATTGGAGGCTGGAGAATGAATGTGAGCATGAGTGGAGGTGACATGTAGGTGGGAGGTGACAAGTGGCATGTGGTGAGAGGAGACAAGAGTGTAGAGGAGAGAAGTATGAGGAGGTAGGTATGGTGTATGGTAGTGTGAGTGGAGGATATGTGTTGGGTAAGGAGAGTGGTAGTATTGGATGAGCAGTTTGGCGGTTTACTCAGAGGGGGTGGGGGTAGGCGGTAAGCTATAAGGAGTGAGGGGGGTCCAATTTAATAAGAAGTTGACACATTATGAGGGGCCTACACTGGGAAAACCACCAAATCAGACCCCCCCCAACTGTTAAAGGCATAAAGTTTGGGGGGGTTCGATATTCTCTGATAACCGTAAATCTAAGCGCACTTTGATCGATCGCTGAGATTAGTGCACCTTTTAACACAACATGCCAAAGGTGTCAATTCCCAATATACTTAGGATAAAAACATTTTGTGGGTAACGCTAGGTCCCTTTCTTTATTTTTTCACCAAGGGGTTATTTACAAAGATAAAAATGATCAATTTTAACCAACCAAGAGGTATTTTGACTGTGTAGACTCTGCTAATTTTCCTCTTTCTCTTTCTTTGGGAAATTATTTGCAGAAGGGAATATCATTTACCGCATACAATAATTGAAAGAATAAATCCCAATCACCATCTGATCCTATGAATATAGGGTTCTAGCACATATCACTTCACAAATAAACAAATATTGTTATGGATCTTCTGAGCCCGCTCCATGAAAAACATGCATTCTCAACATGGGGTCTACTACCGCCATCATGTACTATGGAGTATTATTCCTTGGTGGCACTAAATAATTATAACTTAGTGTACTAATTACACTACTCTAACTACCTTTATTGCTATTCTTGCTTCCCTCACTAATAATAATTGACAAAAATTCAGATCTTACCTTGATCCTTGGCAACGCACACAGGGTTGTGGGTTCAATGTAGAGTCTGGCCTAAGTGGAATGTAACATATATTCTTCTACTAGATTGATTTTATGATCCTTTTATGTTTCCTCTATGTGTGGTATTCCTTTGATATAGAGTATTACACCAATGTCTCTTTCCTTTATCTCATTGTGTTTCCCTTCTCTCTCAGCCACAATCCTCTTTCTACTATGCCTAAATATTTTATCATTGTGCAATACTCCAATATCTTCATATGTCGCACATTCTTCTTCTATCGACATCCTCAACCCATATGTTTCTCATTTCTTCTCTTCATCCTTATTTTCCATACACTCATACCATCCCTAGTCATCCCTGTTGATTATGGAGCCATATTATCTTCTTGATTCAGAGATCTTTGTTTTCAGTCGTGTTTATACCCCATGAAGACTTTACACCCCATAATAATGTACAATTCTCCATGCGGGGGAGTGCAGATGGGGGTTACCCCCTCTACAGGGTTTGGGGGCAAGCGGTCCCTTGACAGGGGTTTGAGGGTGAAGCCCCCGAAGGTAAAATTTCCTTGTAAATGTATATTTTAATTTTATTATAAATATGGACCGTTCATTATAAGGGCGCAGTTCTAATGGTAGAAATTATGTTAGGGTTTTTTTCCCTAGATAGAAACCCTCTTTTATGAGGGAAATCTATTGCGGCTATGTATCATTGTGAATATTGTATTATGAGAGAGGATACTGTGAGAGAAACAAGAGGAAGTGTTGGGCCCGAGATATGATCATTTTTATGATGGTTATTATACACTTTTTCCGCATGTACATATGTGTTTTTCATCTTTTGAAGGAGCTTTATGAAGAATTTCATGATAAAATGGTATGATCAACATAAGGTACGTATAATTCATGTTTAATGATTGTATCGAGTATAATTCATCATGTTTTTATATTTCTAAGAACTAATTCATGTTTTTCTGGTGTTACAGGGCAAAAATGCACTACGTTTCTAGTTTTGGCAATTGATCTGGCACTCATTCTGACACTCGTTCCGGCACTCGATCTGACACTCCGTCCAACACCTCTTCCTGCAAAAAAATGTAGGGTGACTTGGCAGTTATGGTATTGGCGTCCAGTTATGGGAAAATCAAAAACATGGTTTTTTCTCGTGCTTATCCCCTCCAGCTACTGAACTCTTGACAACTCGATTTTGGGTTGTTATGGTGGGTGATTATTGGCTCGCTCTGTATCGGCAGTTAGGGCACCATTAATGAAAATTGTCAATTTTAAAAGTGGTTTGAACCTCCTCTGCTCGACCACTTGGTATGTAAACATTATAAATACTACTAGGATGATCATAAGATTGTTAATAAGTAGAAGAATTAGTGTGTTAGAGGCAAATACGATTTTGGCTCTGTTTTGCCATTTTCGTTTTGCCAGAATTGTGTAAAACTGTGTTTTTAAGTTTTAATGGTGAAATCATTGTGTTAAAGTTCATGGTGTGCCTTTGAAGAGTAACCATGACTGTTGGGGGGAGCACCAATAGTCTAGGTAACCATCCTATGTATTTACTTGTGAATTAAATAGCGTAGATGTATTTTTATTTATTTCTTGTAAATGAATTGTCATTTCGTTTTCTCATTGTATAAATTGTTGTTATAGTTTAATTGTGTTAGTTTCCTTTTGCAGGTTAATATGAAGGATTTTTGTTAGTATGAAATGAGTTCTTAGTTAGTATAGATAATATTAATCTTAAGCCACTAACCCCCGTGTGATTAAATAATAGACCATAATTTATGTATGCTGAAATAGATTAGTTAGAGTTTAAAACAGAATTTTAAAACAGAGTTTTAATGCATGCTTTCTTTGACAAGGTTTCGATGGATGGGTAGTGTTAGTCTTAGTTTTTATTTTCAGATTTCTTATTTAATTGTTGCATAGTTTTGCTTCTTTAGTTGCTGGTTAGTTTCCCCATTTCATTACTTGTCATATGCTGGAATATTGTTAATTTTTGTTTATAAGCATTTCTCCTTTTGTAAATTTGAATTATTAAATAGAACTAGTTTAGTTTTTTCATGCAATTTCTTTCTTAGACCTAGATTGCAATTTCAATTCATAGTTAATTATTGAGTTTAGCGTAGTATGAACTTGCTTCATTAGCCTAGAATGCAATTGAATTTATTAGAATAGTCTCTTTATATTGTTGATTAATGCATGATAGTTTCTTGCTTTCATAGATTAGAATATAGTTGTATTGTTGTTGTAGATAGATAGAATTTGCTTTGATAGATTAGATAGTAGTTTGCTTATTATAGATTAAGCATTAGTTGGTAGTTCTTCTTTCTTTCAATAGAATAGATTTCCTTTCATGCATTGCATTGAGCATTTAGATTTCCTTTCAGGCATTATAAATAGTTTTGCATTAGGCATTTAGTCCACTTGCCTCTTAGGCTAGATAGTTGCTCAATGAGAAGTTTTGCTTGCAGTAGTTAGTTGACTTTGCTTACTTGTCTTTTGCTTTCGTAGGTTAGTTAGTTGTCTTTTCTTACTTGTCTATTTTCTTTAATAGGTTAGATAGGTGCTTTTGCTTACTTGCTTATTTGTTTTCTTTCATAGGGTAGTTTCTCATTGAATGTAGGTTGGCAAGTTAAAGAAGTTTGCTTTTGTCATTTGCTTATTATGCTTAGTAGTTTTCTTTTTCTTATTGTTAAACTAGTTTTCTTTACACAAAGTTTTTATTTTCTTTCTTTGGAACTATCCATCAATCCTTGGCCCACAAGTACTTAGGTTTCCTAATTTTAATTTGCTTAGTAGGGTTTTCTCATTAGATAGGTTTTTCTTGAGTAGATTAGCCTTAGATAGTTGCCTTCCTTAGTTCGACTATACTCCTACCAACCCTTCTACCTTTGGCATATATTTTTCTACAACTCTAAGTTTACTTACCCCGGGTTGACAATTTAATTGAGGGTTTTTACTATGTTTTTAGTGCATATATAACACCCATCATTTTTGGCGCCATTGTCAGGGAGTTGTCTTAAGGTAAGAAGTAGTTAGGAAATAGATCATTACTAGACCTTAGAATTAGCTTGGTGGCAGGGGAATTTTAAGACGAGAGGTAAGAACCTACACATCTGCTATAGCAAGTTCCCCCAAACCCAATGGCAATTTTTCTTTTTCTTTTTGTTTTCTTTCATGAATAGATCTAGAAACCAAATGGTAGTTTTTTCTTTTGTTTTTGCTTTCTTTCATGAATAGGACTAGAGACCCACAAGGTAGATACGTTACATCTAAATCAGACCTTTTAGAAAAGGTTCCTTCTGATATCTTTGGGGGAAGGAACATTCCACTCATAATCTACGCAAACCAATACCGAAAAATAGGAGCTAGCTCAACCTAAAGAGATAAAGCAGTCTCTAAAAGAGACTAAACTAGGGAGCACTACAGAACAAAAAATTGAAGCACCAGTAGTATTGGGACAGGAGGCAAGACCACTCGAGCCTTCCACAAAACCAAACAATACAACCTTTGTTTTTACACCACCATCAGGAGATCCTAACTTTTTGTACATCATCTTTGTGTGAACCAAGTTTTATCAAATGGCAAGATGAACTCAGAAGAAACCATTAGCTTGAGGGAACTTTCTCAAATCCTAGCAGCAGCTGGGATTTCTTCTTTTCAAGAAAAACATATTTTGGCAGTAGCCAAGAACTTGTCTACCTCTCCGGAAATATTAGAAGAGTCAAGGTCCCATGAGCTACAAAATGATTTTCCTTGCCAAAATGTGAAGGAAGATGAAAAATTATGGACTACATCCAATGGAGAGAAATCATTAAGACCTAAGATTGAGGGGTTCTCAACATCCATCTCAGCAAATCCTTTATGCACTTCAGAAATCAATCATCAAGAAGAAGAGGATCTGCATAGCATGATGAAGGAGAGCATAGAAGTTACTGTTGATGAACATCAAGATTACATTGAAATTTGGTTTCAAGAGGTTATTAGGCCACAATACTATTCTCTTCTTCAACACCTTCTGATGCCAAAACAAGTAGGTTGGTTGGTTCTTCATATCCAGGTAATCACTGTGGTAAATTTTTCATATATGGATATGAGTATGTTTTTTATCTTGCTCCACACATGGTTACATTGGAAGAGTTATTACACTTGAATAAAGATTTTCCCTTTCTTTTTAGGTAGGGTAGGATAGTAAATAAAAGCTGCATGTTGTTATTTTAGCTTAGAAGTCTAATGCAGCCTCATTTTACATTTTCTTTTAATAAAATAACTATGAGATACATGTTCCTATGACTTGATCTCATTAATCTCATTAGTTTATTATATATTAGAGTGTGGTTTTTGCAAATAGTTTTAGAGATCTCTATAGGTATTTATCTCACCAGGAATAGACAGTTCAAGGAAATATAAAAGAAGGATAAATTTATTCAAAATTTGTTACACTTGAACCCTGTTGTCTGCTAAGCATCAAATGAATAATGAGTTGTAGTAATTAGCCATGTTTTTGCAACGACTTTCATCTTCTTGTTCTTAAGGCATTCCAAAGTAGTTTCTCTTGAAACTCTTCACCATTGTATAAGGAAGTGATACTATAACCATCAAGCTTAGAGGTCTCTTGTACAGTTTTCCCAAGAAACCTGAGTAAGTGAGTAAAGTATCGTTATTAAAGAGTAACAAGGAGGTATGATTAGCAGTTAGTCATGGAAACATCACAATAACTTACAAAAGAAGAAAGTGAGTTGAGCCTAGAGATACATTTTTGTTCTTTCTTAATGGTACCATCCACTACACACTAAATAGCTTGATTATATCATTTCTTTAGATAGGCCGCGTCCTCTTAAGTACCCCTTACATTAGGACAATTACTAAGGAATATAATGAAAATTCATCCTCTAACATAAATACCATCCCAATTGAAAAAAGAAAGAAAAAGTTGTTTTCAGAGTTGTCCCCCCATTCTCTTACATAAACAAATCTTATATTAAAATCTTAAAATATGGAGGGCTAGTCTCTAAGGGTGTAAGAGGCTAACCCATCAGGATACTGAATAGGTCTACTGGCAGCGGGTACTGGCCTGTGGTATGACTAGGTAAACCCGTCGGGGCACTGAATAGGATTGCTGGCAGCGGGACATTCTACCTAGCGAGGATGGTAATCTAAAAAAAAAAATAATAATAAATTTAAACTTGTCCTGATGTACGACATTACTTGTAGACAAAGCTGACATGAAGTATGTATGGTTAAGCTACGGTTAATGAAATCCATAAACTTTCCATTGGGAACTAACTCTGAGACTATCTTGAAACTCTCTTGCCTACCTCTTCTTATCTATATATAGGATCTCTTATCCTATAGGTGGGGCCATATTCTAACCGTCTCGTCAGACCAATCTATGAAATTTATCTTTACACTTTACAAACTGTAAATCTTCGACTATCGGGAGAACTAACTAGTTTCCTATATTTTGTATTGTGAGGTGTCATAATACTTAGGTGTGGGGGAGGGGTTCATGAGTTGACAAATGATACCATTGCCTAGAAGAAATAAATCCTTGTAAAAATTCATGTATTGTTTTCATGATACAGGTTATTATAGCAGCAGTCATTTTATTTTGAAGTGTTAAACTCCTGTGTGCTATAAATTGTTGTATATGTCCTTAACAGACCACTATGTTGGTTTATTTTTATTTCAAGTTGTTCATTGTAGGTTTGACATTACATATGCAAGTGGATTGAGTGAGCATGGTGGAAAAATCAACAACAATGGAACACTCTTGGCCTGCCTCAACTCCTATTCACTATGTTTGTGGCCTCTGAGGAATCATTGCCTCAACCACAAAGCTCCTAAGAGTTGGAGACCATTGATTTAAACACCATCAGTTGCCATGAGCAAGCTATAACAGGGTTTTCAAAACCGAATTTCAGAACATCTCTGGAGCTAAGGGATACTCAAAGGAGTGGATAAAAGAGGAGCTAATCAACCCTCTCATAGTCATCACCAGATTGATTACATGTGAAGGTAGATATTTTTTCTTTAAAGCCTGTTAATTTCAATTATTAGCTCACTTTCAGTTCCATAAGCCATTGTAACTTTCTCTTTTACTTCTTAAAGAGTCTTGAGAATATGTCTTCCCAAGTGAGGAAGGATGTAACCAATCCCCATAACAACCTATTTTACCACGACCTTATCAAACTACTTGTCTTAGCCGAGTTGGAAAAACAGGAGAAAGTGTGGGATGAGTTCATCTACCAATTTTCAAACCCTCATATTACAATCAAAACTATCAAGAAGACTCTTGATCTAGGGACTATTACTCCACCCAAACCCTCATGCTCAAGCTATTCCTTTACCGGACCAAAAGTCCAAGAAACTTGTTGATACCCCTCCATCCTCATCAAGCAAGAAGACTAAGAAGCCTATTGCTAATTCATGGCACGAGGACGTGCCATATCTTCGGTCTAGGGGCATTTTTCCTGAGATAAAAATGCTAAGCATTTCCCATTTGTATAGCAAACCCATGAGAAGAGGAAGTAGGATTTCTGTCAAAATTCTGTCATACTGTCTTTCTACAATGTCTTGGGATATTGTATCAGAAGTTGTTTGTATAGGTATGCTAAAATTATATACTGCTGACATCATTATGTGTGTTATAATCTTGATGTGCTTTTTTTTATACTTAATACTCTTTGTGACAAATACAGAGCAATAACAACTGCTAAATACTTACTGCCATATGTATTACAAGATTATGAAAAGAGGAACAATTGTTTGAATTGTTACAAATCAATGAAAGTAAATAACAATTCTCCTGATTCACCATGCCTAACAGTATAAACCAAGCCTTTTGTTAGTATTTGTCAGTCTGTCAGTCACCAGTGATCAAGTTTTCTCTTTCATGTGATTGATAGGGTTATTAGGTCAAATTGTTATATTTTCAAAATAAAATTCTCAAATACAATTTGACATCTCTTGGTTGTAAAATGGTCATTGGTGTGCCTAGGTGTCCTTACTACTCCCTCCACTCATCCAAAGTCATAAATTTTCATCATGGCCAGTCATGCCATCATTCCTTGTCATCAATTTTCAAATGATTGTCTCTGTCAAAGATTTACTTCAAAATTGGTTTCTGAATTAAGGAGGATGAATTTGACAAAAGTGAAAGAGGGTTGTGTCAATAATAGACCAAGAAACAAAAACCTCCCTCATTTTATGCACATGTGTTATCATTTGAGATAAATTCCCCAAATACATTCGCTATAAGAGGGTTTTCTGCACATTTGGACAGTTTGACTTCAAGTCAGTTTTTTAGAGGTTTGGAGAAGGAATTTGCAGTGATTGATGGTTCCATTGTGTAGAAGAAATCATAAAATTTCTACCCATACCACTTTCAGCCCAAAAATACTCTGGGAAGTCCTCCAAAATCCCTATCAAAGACCTCATTGTTCTTCTACTAAAAGCACGTTGCACTTCTGCAAGTTTTAAGTAACCAACTTCAAGCTGGGATTCTGAACAAATGGGAAAGTAACTTTGAAACATGGAGGAGGTTTTTGTTCATAACATAACAAAAAAGAATAACCTCTCTCATGTTTTGAATATAATTTATGGTTTGGGATATATTCTATCATCTTAGAGGCCTATACTTTCAGAAAATAAAACACTCTGTTTTTCCTGTTTTAGACATGTTTTATTTTCGTGTTTTCCTAACAACTAGAAGTGAATTTTTGAAAACCAAGAGAGGTTTTATCAAGGATATATTAAAAGACAATAAAATCTCTCAGTTTTCAAATATACATTATGGTTTTGTATATATTCAAATCTCTTAGAGGCCCAATGTTTCAGAAAATAAAACACTTTGTTTTTCCTGTTTTAGTCATGTTTTCTTGGTGTGTTTTCCTAACAACGGAAAGTGAATTTTTGAAAAACAAGAGAGGTTTTTGTCAAGAAAATATTAAAAAACAAAAACCTCTCTCAGGTTTTACACAGGTTTTACTACCTTGTAGTTATAGGTGTCACTTTGATACCTATTTTTCACAAGTTCGCCAGGCCAGAATTGTTGCGTTTATGGGAAGTCACTTTTGGAACTAATTT
>ML776846.1:201581-218864 GCA_009831015.1 Picea engelmannii
AAGCAAGGGTATAGACTCGGAGAACCTGACGGAAGCTGCACACAAACATCCAACAAATATCATGACATATTTCAAAACCCAAGGCAGGCATACCTATGCTTGGGTGATCAAGACTTAGCAGGATATGGCCGCCATAAAATACACTGTGGATCCATAATTGCATTGATAAAAAGGTATAGCCACCAAAGATACAATGTGGATCTATACTCTGATGACTCGGATAGATCGTAGCCACAAAGAATACATAGTGGATCTACGAGATGACAAGACATAGCCACGACCAATACAAAGTGGATCTATGTAATAGTGTATGTGTTCTTTGTCCAATAGAAATTCCTTCACAGCCTCGGCAAAGCATATATCAAAATGATCACTCAACCTAGGGTCTTCTTACCAATCCCAACGTGGTACAATTCCAACCATGTGAATAGATGTCTTGATGTCAAACATGGTAGAAACCACTTGATTACCGGTCAATGGTGTGAACCGTTAACAAGTGCGAGGGAGATCACCATTAATGTTAATGATTCCCAAGGTACCCTATTACATTCCAGCGAATGTGAATAGATGAGCTGAATTCGAACATCCACAGAATCATTCGATCAGAGTTCAATGATGTAAACCTACTGTCGAACGTGAGGAGGTCTGCCATTGAGGCATGCAGGTCCCAAAGTACTAACTGGTTTCTAAGTCTGATTCCCGGATAATGTGTTGAAGTCGATAGGAATAGACTCGTCGAGGGAGGGCCTTGATGTATCCCCCGTCAACGACATGAAACAGACATAGAGATGTAATCGGTAGATCAAATGAACATGGACTGACACAGGTTTTGAGGCAAGATATTTGGGATGGCTGACTCTTGAGGCGAATACTTCCCTTGAACACTGAGGCACAACAACAGAACATGATATGGACAAAAACTATGCAATGGATACTGTGACTTGCGTCGGGTGACCCAAAGGAGTGAAAGGAACTCGGAGGATTGGCTTAGTGCAAAGGTTCAGCGGGTTATGATATGTGCAAATGACAAAGTTTCATGTTCAAGGGCGACTCTAAGAAGTGCTGGATGATGTTCTCAAGAGACTGCTTGGCTTGCTCCTTTCCATTTTCCCCCATCCATATAGATGAGTACCTCTTTTTGATTTAATGAGCTCGATGAGGATAACACATGCTCGATATAACTCACCTTCGGTAAGTTCCTCTTCCTTTGTTTGATGAACCGGAAGAAGTAAGGGTTCGGTCCCATATGGGCATGTTGATGTGTGATTTAACGAGTCCAAAGATAGAAAACTCGAAGTTTTTTCAGGATTATAGAGTTTGGAAAAACACTTAAAAGAGAACTCTCTCAGTTCCTTTTTCGTACAGTAGTCCAACGAGACCGAAAAAGGGTTAAACTATCACTCTAAAGACGCCCTTTCTAACCTTTTAACGAGTGTGAAAGGAAGCAAGATCACTCGACAATCTTTTCATGTTTAGAGAGTCTGAAAAGGGTTTAAAGGAGACTCCAAGGGGGTTCCTTTTTCATGTATTCATATCAGTACGGGTCCGAAAAAGAGATAAAATTTTACCTAGTTACGTTCTCATATTGTCGAGCTCGAGAACGAACTAAGACTATGCTCATAAGTGCGACAAGGTGAATAACCGATCAGGACTGCCAGGAAACCTGCAATGCCAAAGCTACAAACCAGAGTTTAGTGAAGCCATTACATCATTAGAGAAACCCAAAATGACCATACCTTATAAAAAATGAAATTTTATAAATAACAATTGATTTGAAAATTCATTTACCATTTCATTTACAAGGATTTTTGGAGTAGTGGAGAATCTCATTTTGAAGCAAATCTTGTTTTTCTTGCTGCCGGAGCTACGATCGATCATTTCGTTCACTGTTTGAACCAGGTAGGTGCCCATCCTTTGCTCTTTCAATTGCATGGTTTTAGATCCATTTTCATAGCATTATTTATTTTAAAACACAAAGCCCTAAGTCGACCCTCTTTGAACCAAATCGGCCTCTTTTTAAAAATTAATGAAATGGGGGGATTCTTTAACAAAAAATTCTTTAGAGAAGGGTGATTAGGATGTATACACCCTTACAATCAATTAGGCAGGTCATTCTTAGTAAAAGAACTCATTAGAAATTTCCCCAAATGCCCACGCAACCCCCAAAGTCATTTTGCATTTTTAAAATGTTTTTATCATTATTTGACAAATGTCAAAGGGCGTGATGGTTAAAAAGAGTGAGTGGTTGCTTTTAGATGATGTGGGCATGTTGTTTCATGTTTAAAAATGATTTTGAAAATCACCGAAATTGCCAAAACGTGAGGAATAATGAAATTCTTAATTTTTTTGTTTTGTAGGTATTTTTGGCAATCATGATTGAATGGAAAGAGAGGGAACATGAGATGGATGATTTAGCCGCTCTACGGAGTCCTCGTACGCAGGCCGCTTTGCGAGCTTGTGGCTTGCTCAAGTTCTTCAAATTACAAAAAATGAAGAGAGAAGTTCTATTGCTCGAGAACATGATTGGCCTCTGGGATGTTGCGGAACAAGGATTCTGTATCGGCACACAACTTTTAACCATTGAGTTAGAATATGTGTACTTTTTGATCATCCTCTCGAAAAGAGGGGTCCCCATATCTTTCACTGGGAAGAGGGCATTACCTGAACAAGTGGACGTGTATCTGGCATGCCACTGCATCCTGGGAGAAAGGTTGGTAGGGGGCAGGATCCCTATCAAGGATATTCAATATTTGCCCCTCCAGTCTATACTATTCGCTATCACAAGCGTGATCGGTAGTACTAGTGCTCATCTGGCATTGAGATCACAGGTGGCCTATGGTGTTCAGTGTTTGGAACCAACACTGTTCAACTGGAGTGTAGCGTTCCTTCGGAATGTGAAGGAACAGATCTCACGGTGCAGGACTGGTCAGAAGCAGTTCGGCTATGGCTCGTTCTTGGTCTCTTTTTTCCTAGAGCGCATCCCTTAGATGCAGCCTCAGATAACACTGGTGGTACGACCAGTGGATGAACCTCGGATGGAGAGGTGGACTAGTCTATCTCCGAGGCTAGTTTCGGAGTCAGAGTTCCACTTTACTGGTGATTTCTTTGCCTGGCTGAGACGGGAGTACCTTTGGATAGAGGACTTCCCTTATGCTGATGTAGACTTCCGTGGGAGTATGGACTTGATTTTTCCTGCGGGGGAAGACTGGGACGAGTCCGATAAGAGACTAAGCCATACCTTATCTGGTTTCTTTGTTTTTTAAGTTTTTGATGTATATATATTTTTTTGGGGGTATGTAAAAGAGTTAACAAATGTTTTGTTTTCAACATGTAGACAAGGGAGCAGTGCACCCAACTGATATACCAGTACCAGGGCATCATGGAGGTGCCCCAACCGCAGCAGATTCGACAATACCAGCAGCGGGTCTCCGGGAGGTTGAGAGGAACCTCCAAGGCCTTACGATGGGTATCCCTCCTCTATGGAGGGGGGAAGTGCCTTTACATCTGCAGAGGCACACTGTAGGAGTACCAGAGAATATCAATTCTCTGTTAAGGCATGTAGTACGCATGGTAGTGTGTTACTCACAACACAACATAGTGCGGGGAGATTAGAGTCTCTCTCGTGATCATGTTTTTTGTATGCCTTGTCAGGCGATGTTGTATGGGTGAATAGACCCAATATTTCGCTCTTCTACACACTTTTTGATGTAATAAAAACATTTTGGTCACGCCATATATATATATACAGTTTCGAGTTTTTTATGATGCCAATGATTTGTACATGATGATGTCTGTGATGTGTTTTAATTTACATGTAATGTACAATTTTGCTTTCCTTGAATCTTATATGTGGGAAAGATACCAATCCATGATATAATTAGCTAATGAATCCGAAACACTATTAAGTTCTCTCAAAATGTGTCTATATTCGATGTAATCGAACATTCGTTCGAGATGGAGAACTTGCAAGTGTAGGCGTAGCAGGATAGGACTACGGATAGCATAGATGCAGTTGAGTTGAAAAACCACCAGTTGGGAGTCTAAGTAAATAATGATGCGAGAGATACCTAGAGAGGAAGCTTGGGTCAACAGTCCAATGACAGCATGATATTCTGCCATATTGTTGGTCGCTGGTCCTAAAAAGATGCCTCCTGAACTCACCAGCTGGTCAAATTGGTAAATAACCCAAGCTGCTGAAGCAATGTTCCAGGTATGTCGGCTAGCGCCATCCGCGAACCCAAAAAAAGATAGGAAAGGGAGATGTCATCTGCGCATGAAAACACAAGCACAGTCATCAGTGGCAACGGTAAAGACTCGAGCACGCGAAAGAAATAGACACAGCAAAACTAAATACAATAATGTACAAATTACAAATGCTAGGCGATCTAGGCATAGTACTTCTTAAGGTAAATCCCGTTTCGGGGCTCTCCTAGGGAAATTCCTTCATGATCAACTAATTCGTAGGCACCTTTATGTAGGACATGTTTTACGATGTAGGGATCGTGCCACATGGATTCTAACTTTCCTGTCCCCAATTTATTGTGAGCTTGGTTGTAAACAAGGACTAAGTCTCCTTCTGCGAAAGTCCGAGGGTGGACGGATTTGTCATATTGACTTTTAATTCATTTTTGATGTGCCTCATTGGTGAGAGCAGCATCGCGACGTGTTTT
Source organism: Picea engelmannii (assembly GCA_009831015.1). Lineage (NCBI taxonomy): Eukaryota > Viridiplantae > Streptophyta > Pinopsida > Pinales > Pinaceae > Picea > Picea engelmannii. Next base: position 206,252 of record ML776846.1, read on the forward strand.
GTCCAGTTTGGATAGATACAAAAATCATTCTTCTTCAACAGAATTATGAGGCAGGAGTTCTACTTTTAGTTTGAGTGATGGAATCTCACACTCGATCTGTAGGACGGCTTCAATGCCATAGACCAACTGGAAAGGAGTGAATCCAGTTGAAGTTTTCACAGAGGTGTGATAGGCCCAGAGAGCGGAGAACAGTTGTAGATGCCACGATGTTTTGTTTTCCCCTACCATGCATTGAATCATGGTTTTTAGGACTTTGTTGATAGCCTCAACTTATCTGTTTGCTTGAGGGTAGTAAGGGGATGAGTTTTCATGGAGAAAACCCAATTTGACATGTAACTCCCTCATCATCTAGTTTTTGAAGTGTGCACCATGGTCAGTGACAATGGCACATGGTACACCAAAACGAGTTATGATGTGGTTGAAGAGGAATAGAGCTGCCGTACGACCATCAGTCAGGAAGGTAGGCATAGCCTCAACCCATTTGGTGAAGTAGTCAATGGCGACGATGATGTAACCGTGCCCCCCGGCTAACGTAGGCTTATACTGCATGAAATCAATGCCCCATTTGGCGAAGGAGCCGATGGCGATAATAGGGTGCAGCGTCATAGGGTGGGTGTGTGCCTTCTTGTTAAAGATTTGGCAGGGTGGGCATTTCTTGACAGCCTCGATACAATCTTTGAAAATTGAGGGCCAAAAGTAGCCGACACATAGGATTTTTTGGGTTGTGGCCATTCCGGAAAGGTGACCGCCATAGGCGCCAAGGTGACAATCATTCAAAATACATTCATCCTCCTCATGAATCAGACATCGCCGAAGGATGGTGTCAATACAACGGCGATACAAAGTGTCACCGAGGATGATATAACAGAGAGAGTGGTGACGAATGTGTTGACACTCTTCGCGAGAGATGTCAGGTTGAAAACGTTGTGTTTGAAGGTAGAGGAGAATGTATTCATACCAAGGATCAGAGGTGTTGATGAGGAAGAGAGATTCATCGAGGAGAGAATATCTAGGTTCGATGTTTTCATCAGCACGAGGGAGAGCACAGATAAGCTCGGCAAACACCAAGGATTTTTTGGCTTTAGCCTTTGTAAACTCGAGATCGAATTCTTGAAGAATAACGATCCATTTTGAATATTTTCCCCCAAGTACTTGACGTGTCAGGACGTGGTACATGGGGTTGGAGTCTGCGATTACCGTGGTGGTGCGTAATAAGATGTAGTGGCGGAACCTTTGGACAGCGATGACGGTTGCCAGAGTCAGTTTCTCAACATGCGAATACCTGAGTTTGGGTCTAGATAAACTCTTTCTCAGATAATAGATCACATGCTCTTCGTTGTTGGGGTCTTCTTGGACTAACACCATTGCGATGGTGGAAGTAGAAGAGGCCAAGTAAAGGATATAATCCTTTGTATATTCAGGGGGATGTAACAAAGGTGCATGGGTCAAAGCATGCTTGAGAGCGTCAAATGACCATTGAGATACATCATCCCAGATGAAAGGAACGTTCTTCTGTAGTAACCGCATAAATCCTTTAGTGATCTCGGCATAATTGCAGATGAAACGGCGAAGAAAGTTTTCTTTCCCTTGCAAACTTTGGAGTTGGGTTAAATTGGTAGGTGGAGGTAAGGCTAAGATGGCCCTGATATTTAAGGGATCCACCCTAATCCCATCTTTGGAGACAATGAAACTGAGGAGTTGACCGGATTTGACAGTGAAAATGCATTTGTGTGGGTTCAAACGAATACGGTAGAACCTACATCGCAGAAAAATCACGCGTAAATGATCAATGTGATAGGATCGATTTAACGAATGTCTAGGTAAATCATCAAGATATGGTTCTGCTATATGTTTGATGTCATGAAAAGCATATGACATGGCTCGCTGGAAAGTGGCTCCAGCATTTTTAAGGCCAAAAGGTATCTTTTGGTAAGCGAAAGTTCCCCAAGGGCAGATGAAGGTTGTCTTGTGTTGGTCTATAGGAAAGATTTCAATCTGGTTATATCCAGAAAAGCCATCCATGAAAGAAAAAATTACGCTCCTCGTGCAATTATCGATGATTTGGTCAATGAAGGGTGTAGGGTAGTTGTCCTTAGGACAAGCTTTGTTGAGATCTCTATAGTCAACGCAAATACGGATGGTCCCTTGTTTCTTAGCAACTGGAACAAGTTTGGAGACCCATTCGGTTAAAGGGATGAGATAGATAAAGCCAGATTTTAGAAGTTTTTCAACTTCTTCCTTTATAGCTGCGATTTTCTTGGGATGAACTAGGCGAAGCTTTTTCTGAACCGGTTTCATGTCAGGGTAAGTTTTGATTTCGTGTACGACGATGGAAGGGTCGATCCCTGGAATTTCCTCATAACTCCATGCAAAGACATTGCGAAATTCCTTGAATAAAGCGGTGTAAGAAACCACTTCATCGGGTGTGCAATTAGCACCAAGGTTGATGTTTTCCATGACACCTTATTTGATTGAAATGTCAATCGTGACCTTAGTAGAGATGTTACCCATGTTCCCCTTAGAAAGAGTATCTTGTGTGAGGATAGGAGATTGCAGAGCTTCGGTAACATTGGGAGGGAAGACAGATCGTATGTCTTGGATTTCTTCCAAAGGTGGAAGAAAAGAGGATCGATGGTGGTTGTCATCCTAGGGCAGATCGTCAATGCTAAGCATTTCCATGATATATTCGTCCGAAGGAAAAATTTGGGAAATGTAATCAACGGCGGATGATAGGGAATCTAACCATGAGGGCACCAAATAAGTATCGGGTGCCAATGAATGTGAAGTGTTTGAAGAGGGAGAGGCAAATTGAATAGCTACGTATGTGGCCTCGGCTAGGCTCAGAGGCATTGTGTCCCCGAGCACATTGAATTCCAAAGGACTAGGCACAACCCAAGGATCGGATGATTCCAAGGATTGATAAGGCATAGTTTAAATCATATTGACGGCGGCAATATGATGTGTGGTGGGTGGAAGTGGTGTAGGGAAGGTACCCATGAGGCTAGAATCTTTCAATGAGCCAACACCAATGCTTTCATATGTAACTGGGTAGTCTCCCAGAAAGGGAATGTTGTTGGTAGCAGGGATGCGAGCGTCGGGTGTGCAGAAATCGAGCTGATCGATGGTAACAATTTTGCCCTAATGGGGGAATTGTACACATCAAAACACCGACGAAGCGACGACAGTCATAGCGTAGAACCAACTTCTTCCAAGTAGTAGGTTGTAATCGAGGGGGGCGTCGACCACCTCGACGTCAACTGTAACAGTTTTGCCGCCCAGCTGAACAGTTAAGGATTGTAATAATCCATGAGGATGAAAACCTCGTCCATCAAAGGCATGTAACATGGTAGCGGATTTGTTAAGGGCAGGTGATTTCAAACCTTTCCAACAGGCTAGGGACATGACACAGGTGGAGGCTCCCTCATCTAGGATAGTCCGGTGGATTTGTTGATTGTGAACAACCACATCGATTTGGAAAGCTAGATGGTGTGAGAGTCATGGTTGATGATCGTCCAGATTAAACGTGAGGTAGTTTGATGACTCGGGATCGAAAGCGCCAATGGCAGCTAAGAGCATTCTACGTTGGTTGGGACAGTGTTGTAGAACTTCCAAGGCAGACATGGCACACGAGGCTTGGGCCAAATCTTCTACGATATTGTAGTTTTGGACAGCCCATGAATTAGGATTGAATGTAGATTTCTGGATGGTGATCTTGGGAGGGTGTAGGATAGAGTCAAAAGAAGGTTTCTCAATCTGGAGTGGCCCGTATGGAGGGCTAATAGATGGAGGATTGATGGTGGATGGTAACGGGTCTGTCGCAGAACCGTTAGCGATCTTCAGCTTATCAAGTTTAACTGGCATGTCATATGTCACAGATTGAGTTGTTAGATTAACTCCGTTAAACATGTAAATGTGGGAACTTGTCGAGGCCTCATCATGGGGTTGGTTGGAACTTCCCCCCGGCGTGGGGGTTTGTGCAACCAACGATTGTTGCTGCGGAAAAGGCTGAGTGAGCACAGCGGGTTGCAAATTTCCTTTGAAAAGTTTGGCCACTTCATCGCGATGTGGGAAGTCTCAAGTGTAGTGATCGTCACCACAAATGAGACATGGGAATTTTAGTTTTCTTTGTGGTTGTTTTTTGGCAGTGGGGGTTTGCGGTTGGGTCTTGAGTTACTCGTTGTTGTTGTTCTTCTTTGGTTTGTTTCTCACTTTCTTCTTGCCCCCAAGTTGTTGTGAAGGGGTTGATTGGATCGCATTCACATCAGAGACCTGAGTTTGAGGTGGGGTAGAAGAGGGTGCAGTCGAACTGGGAGCGGCCGTGGAAGCAGGCTGCTGGATTGTTCCAGTAGACTGAGTAGTAGATTGAGTTTTGACGGAGCCAATAACTCCATCCGCATGCGAAGCAGCCGATGGTTTGGATGGATTGTTAGTGGCACAGGTAGCGTTCGATATCAACTCATATAGAGTACTAGATTGTGAATAGACTAAGTCTAAGTACTGAGCCCGGGCGATGGCTTCTTCCTCAATGACTACGCCACCCATGGCAACATCATGAGCAATCTGGGGTAATAGTGATTTCGTGAACCATTCTGCTAACAATTGGTCGGGAATGACCGCTTTGATTAGCCTTTGTCGTCGTCTCCATTCATGGATATGATCGGATATATGTATGGACGTTGTCTAACGAAGAGAGGATAATAGTTCAGTACCCGTCTCGTATCGAATGGGTAGTTGGAAATGTGTGAGGAAGGACATGGCAAGGGAGTTGAAATCGTGAAAAGATGTGCGTGGTAATTCAATATACCATTTTGTTGTGGAACCCGTGAGCGTTCGTTGGAAAAGACGCAAACGAATCGAATCATCCATGAGGGAGTTGGATGAACACCACAAATGGAAGGTCATCACATGATTGTTTGGGTCTTCTCCGGGCTTTCCGTCGAATTTTGGGATATCAGAAGGAAGTTTAGCTGGAATGGCTGGCCAAACCGGAAAATGATAAATAGGATCATTCGTTAACCGAGACAAGTCTGGAAGGTCCAGGGTGGCTAGAAAAGGTAGTTGTCGGTTAACCTATGGGTAATGCTGGTGTGGCAGAGGGACACCAGTGGGGCCCAATACTGGGTTATGTGGATAATTATAACTCGTGGGCTCTCTCATGTGAGGTTGGTTTTGACCAAGGTACATAGTATTTGATATGTTTTGAGAAGTGTTTGTGAGCGGAGGATAACCGGATGGGTTTTGTGGATTATAGGGTGGGTTTGGCATTTGTCCATAAGGGGGTTGTTGCGGAGTCTGAACATTTTTCCCTGTGGAGGCATGTGGGTTTCCTTGAAAAGAGACGCTCCACGGATTGGGTGCGACGGACACATTTTGTCCTTGTGGTTGATGGTGTACTCCGGATTGAGGCTGCCCCCCAGCATGAGGGTGCCCCTCGAATGGAATTTGTCCTCCGGTGGGAGGATGCCCCCCAACATTAGGGTTCCCTCCGAATGGAATTTGTCCTCCGGAAGGAGGATGCCCCCCAGTTTGAGGTAGAGTTCTCGAGATCTGAGAGCCAGACATAAATGACGGACCGGTGCCACCGATCGAGTTAGGACCACCAAGGCCAGTCCCTCCGGGTTGTTGGATAGGTATGGAACTTCCCGGTATGACTTGGGTAGTGGTTTGGGTAGTGGTGGTAGTGGAAGCGTTCAATGCCCTGAATCCAAAAGGGAGTGTAGGTCTCGGTGTTACAGGTGTGCCAATCGGGGCTTGATTAACTACCGCGTTACCGGTGGGGATAGTCGGAATGTGAGGGGTCATTGTCGAATGGGCCATCTGGAGGGGAATAGTAGACCTTGGACCAACGGATGGTATGTTCGAACCAACAGTTGGTGTGGCTATAAAAGTGGTACTACCGGTGGAGTGATTTGGGGGTACAGTGTAGGAAAAAGGTGCATCGGCACCTTCTCCTGTTCCATAAAGATATCGCACCAAGCATGGTGGACTCCGAACAACGTCTGCAGTCCAAAAAGGGTCACTGGCTAACGGGTTTTGAGAAGACCCGGCCGGAATGTCAGAAGGATTGACGACAACAAATTCTCCAGCGGAATTTAGGTGGAGGATCTGTCGTTCGTATCCCTCTGGAATGTGATAAGCTTCCAGAGATTCTGAGACAATTCGAAAATTCTCCAAAGGAATGGGAACTTCTTCCGGGGAAGTTGTAGTATTATGAACCTTGCTCTGTTGAGGGGATTCTTCCATAGAATGAGGGGGTAAAGGGGTGTTTCCTTCCATATTTTCTGGAGGAAGTCCCTATAGCCTCCGCGAGCGGCGTGGAGGGTCGATGTTGGTAGAAAAGAGTCGGCGAAAGAAATCTATGGCCAACTAACGAAAAGAAACAGCACATGCTAAAAAATCTAAGAATCACAACCAAGCAAACAGGACCTTCTTTTGATGACCGTACTAGTTGGTGATGAAATCCAATGTCGCGTGATCAAGTCCAGAAGGGGCGGGGATAGGGTGGAACATTTACAATGGTGACCTGCTTAACGGACTTACGCTTTAGTGCAAGCTTGCACGCAGTAATTGTGGATTTACCCTCCAAAGAGCCCGAGTGAGTTTGACCAATGTCTGCTCCAGGTACAGTGAGACTTCCTGTCATCGTCACCTTGTGTAATACCCTAAATATTATGGCCACTAAGGTTACCAATTCGCAGTCAGCCCCTGGGCAGGAACAGTCGACAGTCCGATCCGAACGTACGGGCAGGGTATCAAGCCCAAAATCAACTAAAAGGCTTCCATGCAGTAATTGTGGATTTACCTCAAAGTGATCCCCATAATACGATCTGACCACCACAATCAGTTAAACCATGGAGGGTTAGTCTCCGTAGCTCACCCGAATGCGACCTCATGCGTAACCCCTGTGTGAGAGAGGGATCCCAGGTAGACTTATACGATAACTGGATTTACTCTCCCTAAGTCAGGATACTATTGTTTGTTTTGGAAACTTTGGAGAGTTATGCTCACAGCCCTAATCCAAAGTACTAAGCCTAGTCTACTGTTGGTGGAGGATCCTAGAAAAGAAAAAGTTCTAGATAACTTTTAATTAGCGTTGATTTTTATGGTTGTTCTTTACGCAAAGGGGTGCATGGAAGTGAAACAGATGGAATTATGACTCAGACCCAAAGAATGCATCAAATATGATAAGCAGTCATTTCCTTTCGATGAACATCTAGCTAAGGGAGAGAGAGAGAGTTCTTTTCACTAATCCAGCACAAATAAGGAATGCCCTCAAACGATTCTTTTCTCAATCAAATCTTGATGTAATGCAAAAACTTTTAAATTCCTTCTAACATGCACAATCAATCATAAATATGTCTTTTATTGTTTGTGTATGAGTGATTATCAATACAACACAATGCTCGTCTTGCTAATTACTTTTCTGGTATGAATGAAAGCCCAAACTAGCACAAGCAAAAAGTCACACAAACAATACACCCTTTTGTTGCAATCAAAACGAAAAGTGAAAGAAAAGAAACAATCAAAGAAAAGAAAAACAAACTTCACACCCAAAAGCAAAAGTTGAAGAACAATGACCTTGACTAAAATCGAGATGAAGAGGTATGTAGGCCTTTGATGACCTTCACCAGAGTTTGTACTCAGTTGATGAGGAGAGAAGAACAATGCATGGGTTTCAAACTTCACTCAACAGGAAAAACTCAATGAAAATAGTGAAGAAGGCTACAAGATCCAAATAGTAAGGTTTTTATTCTTCAATCAAAATACAGATGTCAAGGTTGAAAGGGAAGAAACATTGACTCACAAGGCTACTCAGCATAGAAGACACAGAGGTAAAACCCAAAAAATGCAATCCTGGAGGGTTTTTTGGCCTAAACGAGGCTGGTGCTCTGTTGCCAAATGCAAGGAGCGTTATAGCGATCTGTGCAAGGGTATGGGGGAGCGTTGGCACTCTGTTAACACTAGGACAGAGGCACCAGGGTCTAAAAATCCCAAAAATGTCACAAAATTCCAAAAATTGAAATTCAAACTCGACAATTATGCTGAGTATGATGGGACAAGGAGCCAATCAGCTCATGAAACCAATCAAAAGAGGAGTGAACTAGGTCTGAAACAATCAAGCGATAGAACAAGGTCAATGAGGAGAAAATCAAAACAAGAAGTTTCGATTTGAGGCTATCTCCCCAGCGGAGTTGCCAGTTTCTGTTGTAGGAAAATCTCCCTATGGACAGGTAAATCGCCTCTAAGAGCTTGACCCTAACTCTAGACAAAAAATGCTTAACATGGACACTGACTTCCTTTCAAATCTATCTAAACTAACACATGAGAAGGAAGGATGACGGAAGTACCTTTTATCGATGTTTGTCCCTGCACGCTCCTAGTTGCGCTTCGATCCTTTGCTTCTCGCTGGATCCTGTGGAAAAAATGAGATACGACCACTTCCTACTCTATTAATATTAGCTTGAAAATAGATCTATCAATTAATGATAAGTTCATGTGACATTAGACACAAACTAGAAAGAAATAGGCCAAGCGTGTCATATTGATGAGAATAATGACAACAGTACTTACAATCGTAGATGCGAATGCGACAGCTTCATCAAGTCCTCTTCATCTAACCCTTGCCTGAAAGATCCACAACCTGGATAATAGAAGCTTCACTGATCACTCTCCCTTGGCTGACTATGAGTTTCCTCCAAGGTCATAAGTTTCATATCTTCAGTTCTTTCCCCCTTTCCACCATCATAGAGCCTGTTTATATAGGTTAAGAGGAGCTTAACCTCTTGAGTTATCTTTAGAACAAGTTGGGAACCTTCTCCTTAGATCAAGGATCTCTTGATGAAACCAAGAATTCAAACACAACTACCTCCTAATCTCAAAAGATCCTCCCCTTATTCTCCTCAACGGGCCAACTACTACCTCAGATTAGGCAGCACTCCCTTAGAAGGGGCATCAGAGCGCTATAACACTCCCTAGTAGGCCATGGAGGGGCGCCAACGCTCTCAAGATGAGCAGTGCTCCTTTATAGGGGGAAGGGGAGTGTTATAACGCTCCTTGAAGCATTATAAGGGAGCGCCAGCGCTCCTAGAGATGATATAGAGGAGCGCTCCCCCTCAGAACCTCTATTTCAGGGCTCTTTTCAGGTGTCAAGAATTATTTGACTTCAGTAAACCAGTTCTCCTCCTTCAAATCAAGCATATGAGATTTTATAAGTGTCTCCTTAGTGTCGTTCGACATGGCAGTATGTCTGAACATCATTTGCGACACTTGTGACCAACTTGCGACACTTGCGAAAGTTGTAAGGAAGATGCAACACTTACGACAATTGGGAGGAACATGCGACACTTATCCAGCTGAGTAATTTTGATGTGTAACAGGTAGCCACAAGGGTATGAGGTCAAAGGGAAATAAAATTTGGTATGCAGGTTGAAGAAGAGCTTGTATGAACTAAAGCAAGATCCAAAGCAGTGGTATTTGAAGTTTGATAGGTTTATGACAGAACAAGCTTATAGTAGATGTCATTATGATCACTATGTTTATTTTAAAAGGATAGAAAATGGAAGCTATATTATCTTTCTATTGTATGTAGATTACATGCTTGTTGCAGGGTCTAATATGAAGGATATAAATGTGCTCAAGAAGAAATTATCTAATTCATTTGCAATGAAGGAATTGGGTGCTAAAAAGAAAATCCTTGGTATGAGAATAACAAGAGACATGAAAAATCACAAATTGACATTGTCTCAGGGTGAGTACATAGAGAAGGTTTTGGAGAGGTTTAGAATGCAGAATGCAAAACCAATTAGTACGCCTTTGTCCAACCATTTAAAATTAACTAAGGAAATGTTTCCCAAGACACAGGAGGAGATAGAATAAATGTCTAGGGTCCCTTATTCATCAACAATTGGCAGCTTGATTTATGTGATGGTTTGCACAAGACCATATATTGCACATGCAATGGGAGTTGTCAGCAGGTATATGAACAATCCAGGAAAAGAACATTTTGAGGAAGTAAAGTGGATTGTTAGGTATTTGAGAGGTACTTCTACTCATGCATTATGTTTTGGAGGTTCAGACATTGTTCTACATGGATATTTTGATTAAGATATAGAAGGTGATAAAGATAACAGGAGGAGAACCACGTGGTATATTTTTACTATAGGTGGAATAACAGTAAGTTGGATTTCGAAACTGCAAAAGCTTGTTGCACTTTCAACAACAGAGGTAGAGTATGTTTCTGCTACAGAGGCTAGTAAAAAGATGATTTGGTTATAGAGGTTTATGGAGGAATTGGGAAAGAAGCATAAGAATAGCAGGTTATACTGTGACAGTGAGAGTGCCATTCATCTTGCAAAGAACTTGTTAAGAACCTGAATAAATATACAAATATTATCACCACAAATATCGAATACATAATAGATCCACAAAGCAATATAGAAGAAACCACACTATATTATTACCAAACCCTTGAGGTAGGGAAACACCGTACAATGGATCCTATTATGGAAGGGATCCTCTCGAGGGGGCATCCTCCTATTGAGCTACAACTCACAATACAATACTCTCTTCATATCCCATTACATTGTTTGAACCTCTTTATATAGTGCTACCATCACCTAAAAACAATCTAGAGGAGGAATCTTCTAGAAGTAGAACCTTCTAAGAAGTCCTCTTACATTTATTATATCTAACTACCATAGTGGGCCTCATTTAATAATATAGTGGACCTAGTCCACCTTACATTGAATGACCTCCACTATTATCACTATGGGCCCTCTGGGCCCCCACTATTACCTCTCTAGCTACCTAACACCTCTTACATTTATTATATCTAACTACCATAGTGGGTCTTATTTAATAATATAATGGACCTAGTCCACCTTACATTGAATGGCCTCCACTATTATCACTATGGTCCCTTTGGGCCCCCACTACTACCTCTCTAGATACCTAACATTCCAACCCTCTTATGAAAGCGTCGTCCTTAACGCTTGATGTACAACCATATACCAGGGTCCCATGGATAATTGTCGATCATAATGCTAAAGATGAATGGAGAACCAAGGTCCCATGTAGAAAGAAAATCCACCATGCTGAAGTAGTCCAACCACCATTGTAATCTTGGGTCCCATGTCCAAGTTCTAATGTGAACTCCCTGTAGAAGGTTTTGGAACCCAATAACCAACACAAAATGATGCTCCAAATATTCACACCTGTCATGTGGATCCAAATAAGAAGATCCATCCACATAGTGGAAAATGGTCGTAGCAGAATCTGGAAGGAATAATACCACTGTAGAATATGCAGGATGGAAACTAGTAATAATCATTGGTTCTCGATTTGTCACATTGATGCTCTCTACAGAAGGTGGATTAGAGTCATCAAATAAAATATGAAAGTGGTTGTCATCCCAGAAATGACAACTATCCATATACCAATCATCACAATCGGACTCAAAATCATACCAAGCACATATGTATTGATTATATTCATCCCTGATGTCTTCCATAAGAAATCTCTCCTGCATTCTATCCAATGAATCTTGAATACTACGGAAATTATCATTGAGGCCATCTGCAAGGTCATGCAATCTAACGTCCAATGTGTCATACAATTGGGATTTGAATGCTTCTGTAATTTGTAGAATTTCTTAGAGGTTTTGAGAATAAATAGCCATCTGAGTACCCTATGAACTCTTTGGTCTCGCATCCATCATGAAAAAACCCAAAAAAATAGAACAATAAGTTACGACAGAAAATCAAGGTTTTTTTTTGGAAAAACCCTAAAAAACTGTTGAATTTAATATGCTCATAACTTCACTTCCTGGACTCCATTTCGGCTGATTTGCTTTTTTAAATTGGGTGAAATTGTGATAGGAACTCAGATATGTAATTTGTTTGGAAAAATTATGCCTCCAACTACTACAGAAATAAATAAATAAATCACATCATCGTCTATAGAAAAAACCCTGAAAATTTGTAGATTTAAAAACTTCAATATCTTGACTTCCTGGACTCCATTTTAGACGATTGTTTTTTTCAAATTGGGTGTTTTTCTGAGATGAACTCAAATATACAACCTATTTCTACAAAATTTTCACATAAATATACTAAAAATTTTTGGAATGTTGCGGCCCTTTTTTTTTCTCCAAAAAAAAACTACAAAAATAAAAAATATTTGCCCACAATGTCTACCAAGGAAAGTGCTCTGATACCACTTGTTAAGAACCTGAATATATCTACAAATATAATCACCAAAAATACTGAATACACAATAGATCCACAAAGCAATATAGAAGAAACCACACTTTATTATTACCAAACCTTTGAGGTAGGGCAACACCATACAATGGATCCTATTATGGAAGGGATCATCTCCTATTCACTTGCCTCTTCGAGGGGGAATCCTCCTATTGAGTTACCTATCAAAATAAAATACTCTCTTCATGTCCCATTACATTGCTTAAACCTCTTTATATAGTGCTACCATCACCTAAGAACATTCTAGAGGAGGAATCTTCTAAAAGTAGAACCTTCTAAGAAGTCCTCTTACATTTATTATATCTAACTACCATAGTGGGCCTTATTTAATAATATAGTGGACCTAGTCCACC
>ML776846.1:234555-257055 GCA_009831015.1 Picea engelmannii
CACAAACAAAGGAGAAGCTATTTTGGAAAAAAAATTGATAAATCTTCTATAGTATCCAGCATGTCCTAAGAAACTTCTCACATCTGTTTGGGTTTTGGGAATAGGAAGGTCTTTAATGACTTGTATCTTGGATGGATCTACCTAAATTCCTTGACATGAAATAAAATGTCCAAGTACCACTCCTTCACTCATCATCATATGACATTTTTCGGTGCTTAAGGAGAGGTGGGTTTGTATACACCGGTTAAGTACTTTCTCAAGATTTTGTAGTGCTTCCTCAAAAGAGACACCATAAGGGGTAAAATCATCCATAAAAATTTCCATAGAGTCATTAATCATATCAGAAAAGATTCCTATAACTGCTCTTTGAAAGGTTGTTGGTGCATTACATAGTCCAAATGGGAGGACTCTATAAGCAAAACTTCCCCATGGGCTAGTAAAAGTGGTCTTATCTTGGTCTTGGGGTGCAATTTTGATCTGGTTATACCCACTGAAACCATCTAAGAAAGAGAAGAATTTCTTCCCTGACAAACTATCTAACACCTGATCAATGAATGGTAACGGAAAGTGATCTTTTTGAGTGGCTTTATTTAAGGATCTATAATCTACACACACTCTCCATTTCCCGTTTTTCTTAGGAACTATTACCAACGGGGAAACCCATTCACTGTCATATATAGGATATATAAACCCTGCATTAAGCAATTTTTGAAGTTCCTCTTTAAGAATTTCTCTTAAATTAGGGTTCATTCGTCGTTGAGATTGGCAGATCAGTCAACAATCTTCCTTGATGTAGATACGATGAGTACATAATTCAGGAGAGATTAACTTCATATCTGTATAGTCCCATATGAATTCTTCCTTATGTTCAAGAAGTAACTTCATTAATTGTTGTGTTTCAGCAACTGTCAAGTTGGGGTTTATATTCAATGTTTTTCCAGGTTCAATTTCTACTGGTATACTTTTAGAAGAGATGGTAGCTGATGTTTGAGGTAGGTCTTCAAAGTTAAGGTTTTCCTGGGTATCTGACTCCAAAAGTGCAGCTAATTGATTATGTGTTGTTGGAGTCACAGAGGAGGGTTCACAAATAAAATTATTGATTACTTCATCCTCAGTGGAATCTTTAAGGCTTAAGGCTTGTCCGATAGTCAAGATAGGTTGAGTAGTTTGATCATCATAGTCCACCCATAGGGAATTTTCATTATTAATCAAGGGTGTAGAGTGAGGGTAGAGGGTAGGTTGTTTGGTCTCATATGCATTGGAGATTGTCATTGAACCAAATATGCAGCTGATAAAGGCATCTGTTGTGGCTAGCCAAGGTCTGCCCAAAATTAGAGGATGACCCCCCAACTTTGTTTTAGGTTGTAATACCACGAAGTCAGCTGGATAATTCCAGGACTCAACTGAAATGATTAGGTCTTCAATGACTCCTTCCGGTTTGATTGTAGAACAGTCAACTAATTCTATAATGGTTGGGGTATCTCTGATTTCATTCTTCAGTTGTAACAGTTGTGAAGTTTCAAGAGTCGTAATATTGATAGCAGCACCTAAGTATACCAAAACTCGAGGAATTATTGTTTTTCCAATTTGCACTGTGACAGTAGGATGGTCGGGATCACCATATTTAACTGGAGGAGATTTACCTGACATTAGTGCAGACAAATCACCCATGACATGAACTATAAGGGGATCTTTAGTTTTCCTACCAGGTTTCTTAACACAAATGTCTCGCATAGTTCTCACATAAATTGGTACATATCTTAGTGCTTGTAATAGTGGAATTTTGACATAGAGATTTTGTAATTCCCCTAGAAGATTGAAAGTAGGTGGCTCAGAAGTTTTAGTCAAAGCTAAACGCTCAGGAAATGGTGGTTCTGCTGTTTTAGGTATAGTGTTTGAGGATGGTTGTACCTCTTCAGGTAAATCGTGCTTTTTTATTTCTTCTTTATCGGGATCATAAGAGGTAACATCATCAATGATAGGTTCTACTATTTTCCCAGATCGTAAATGAATATCATTACATTGTGCAGGGAAAAGAGAAAGTATAGGTTAGTTTTGAATATCAATGCACTGCAAAAACTTATTATTGGGGTTAGGGTTAGGTTGTATAGGTATTTGGGGCCTCATCATTTGATTATTTGGTGGAGCACCTGATGGTAAAGGGAGTGGTCGCTGAAATTGTGATTGAAATTGAGGAAATTGATTTGGGAACGGGGGTTATTGACCTCTCCAATTTGGATTCCATTGGTTAAGGTAAGGTTGTTGTTGTGAAGGCCAAGGTGTCCATATTGTTGGATCTACAAAGGGAGGGTTTTTTTGTTGCATGGGTGGGTAATTCATTTGATTGGAGGGTGGGTATTGCATTTGATTAAAGGGAGGGTAATTTGCTTGACTAAAAGAAGGATAATTATTCCAATGATTAGAAGATGTAAATGGCATATTAGGATTCATACCTGGTCCCCGTGGTTTCCATTGCCTTCTCTATGTCAACAGATAGATAGCTTTAGCTTCTTCATCAGTTGGTTGTAATGCTGCTTTGATTCCTGGTAAAGAAGGGCATTGTTGAGTTTCATGATCCTTATCACAAATGGTGAAAATTGGCTTTTTTTCCAATGGGAATTCCCTTCATGGGTGCTTTTCTCTGCATTTGGAACAAAAGATGGACAAAGATGCTTCTGATTCGTCTTGTTTCTTTTTAATCTGCAAGGTGTCAATTTGTGAAGCAAAAGAACTTAACATTTCAGCTTTAAAATCCTCAAGTAAATTACCTATTTCGGCTCTTGTTGCTCCTCCACTGGCTGATTTTGAAGTCTTCAAAATGTGGTATCCCTACTGTTTGATCTATTCCTTGCAGCTCCTCTTGAACATCTTTGATAGAGGTTAACAATTTCATCATATGATTCTTTAGATATGTCCCATTTTCCAAGCATATTCAACATATCTAGACAGTCATACCTTACTCCTTTTAATAATATTGTTTTAAGAATATCTTTACTTACATCGGGGTGACTGGATCTTTGTAGATTATACTGTAGCCTTTCCACAAAGTCCTCCAGATTTTCATCCTCTTTCTGTATCATCTTGAATAGTTCCTCTCTTTTTTCTCTTGTTTGGCAATAGTCTTGATATTTGTGTAGAAATTTCTGTTTCATCTGATCCCATGTTGTGATTACATGACCTCCAAGACTCATGAACCATCTTAATGCATTTCCCTTTAATGTTGTTGGAAACAACTTTAATTTTTTAGCATTGGAAATGTAATCATAACTTCTGCATAATATGTCAAACTCGAAAAGGAATTCATCGAGATCTTCAGAAGATAAACCATGAAAGTTAGGTAAATCTAAGAGTGGAATATTCTTCATGGGGGATACTCCTCTAGGAAGATCACCAATAGGAAATCCTAAGGTAGAAAAAGAGTTTTCATCATTTACCTCTCCTTCAAGACCTACCTGTTCTTCATGGTGCATTTCTTCATTATATCTATCCATGGTTTCTTCTGTTTGTTCCCCTTCTGCACTTGCTCGATCCTCAATGTTGTCTGTTGGTTTTTCAGCTATCTCTATTTCAAAGTTCGCTTGAAAGGAAGGTTGAGGATTTGGTTTTCGAGAGCTTGGTCGTTGAGGAACAACAGATTCATATTTTGATATAATCTTGTCGATAAAAGTCTTTCTTCCTCCTCTTCCTCTGCCCCTACCACCTGTAGGGTCATTTTCCTTGGGGGGTCCGCATCCTTTCATGCAATCTGTACATCTGAAAGAAAAACATAAATTCTTTTGAAATCTATAATTGCCTTCCCCGACAATGGCACCAAAATGTTGGTCACTATAGTTGCTTATTAGTTAAAACAATCAAGTGTTACATAAATTGTCAACCTAGGGAAGTTTGTTTATTTCAAAGGCAATCACACACTGTATATGCTCAATTTCAAAAGAAATCCAAAGTTGTAGTAAAAGTTACACTAATCACACCTTGCTTTGAACAAACTGAAGTTCTACTCTAAATTACAGTAAAAGAAATCTATCTATTGTAGAGTTTAAGATTCAAAACGAAATAATTATCAGAAGAATCCTGGATTACATTAAGAAACAACAACCTAGGAAAAAGGAACCTTTCAGGATACTGCAAAGAAGACTAACTATTCTGTAACAGAGAACATGACCCTATTCCCCAAAGTAGGAATCTTCAGCACCTGTCTCTGACTATCACACTTTCATAAACTCATTCTGCAAACAGAATTACCAATCAAAATGATTAACAATTACCTAGGAATGAATTGTATGAAAACGATGTAACAATCAATGGAAACAGAGTTTCAGCAAAACAGAGTTTTAACAAGGTATAGATAAAAACAATACTAAACTACAAAAACTAATGGGTGAATCTTATGAAGAAGGTGGGCCCTCTCCTTCTCACAAGATTCCCCGGAAATGAAAGGAACTAAGAAGAAATGCTCAGAATGATCTTTTATTCATCTGTCAAAGGTGACAAGTTACAATATCCAAAGTGAACACGCTCCTTCTCTATAATTCCCTTCTAGCTAAGCCTTCTGTAATCTCCCTCTAATGTTGATTTCTCCCCTATTTAAAGAGGAGAATCCTCTTGATACAATTAAGCATAAAATTACATGTGTACATACAAATCCTATTCTTAGTCTGATCTAATCTTTTATGCTAGAATAGGATATTCTAATCTTCCATAGAAAAATGTTGTTACAATGGTTGTAATGGTGCTAGCTTGAGGTACAGTTGTTGCGACCAGTGTAACGGCTCCTTTATTTATCTTTTCTTCTTACTGTTGTATGTGAAATACGGTTTCAGCATCGCAAATCGCGGATTGTTTCAGCAACGAGATTTGCGTACTGTTTGACTGTTTCAGCAACATGGTCTTCAAGTAGCAATAATGGTTGTAATGGTGTTGGCTTAAGGTACAGCTATTGCGGCCAGTGTAACAGCTCCTTTAATTATCTTTTCTTGTTACTGTTGTATGCGAAATGTTGTTTCAACATCGCAAATCACAGACTGTTTCAGCAACGGGATTTGCGTATTGTTTGATTGTTTCAGCAACATGGTCTTCAAGCAACAACGATATATTAACTACAGTCTTCAAACTGTTTCAGCAACTATATATTTCTAATTAATGGCTAAGTATGAGAGTAATGTAAAATTACATGTAAAACAAATTAAACATATAGCAAAGAGAAGAAACGTTATATAGCTTTGGAAAAATAGATTAAGGTGATAATGTAGGCTTAAATGTGAGTGGGAGAATGATGTAATGATAGCAAAAAGTATGAATAAAAAAGGTACATTATAGGGTCCTAATAGAAATCAACAAAGAAAATTATGTGTAAATCTGTGAATACATACCTCTGCAACCATTGTTCTAAATTGATCATCGGGTTCTTATTTTGACTTTTGGAAAACTCACACTCCTTTTTCTCTAGCCACTAACCAATTTCTTCCTTAGTCAACCTCCACATTCCACTCAGTCACAGATCCCAATCCCGAAAACAAAACCATTTGTTGGCGCACAGTGGGAATGCCTAGGGTTAAACATTAATTCACCAACAAAACCCTTAATATACCTACCCTTTCAACATCACCCACAAGTAGGTGAAGTCTCACCTAAGGTATCTATGGGGACTGCAATAAATAGGTTTCCACAGTCATGGAAGAATGTGAGGCATTCATTCTAACCATTTTACTTAACATTCATTCATTATATCATTCATCATGTGTACAAAAGCATCGAAGAAAATAACATATTCAGATTAACCAACACACATAAAGTGCACAGAATAAACATAATTGTAAAAAAACACATCACAACATAACACAAATACATCATATGTTAATGTGGTTCACCCAATATGGGCTACATCCACAATGGAAAGATTCTTATATTATCATTCATCATCATCTCTTACAAAAGGTGTGCACTTTGCTCATACATGATATCTCAGCTATACCCAAAAATGTCCTTGTCGTTCATGCATATAGTTCACACTTAACTCATTCTCACTCTCAACATCTCACGTTATTTTCTCCCTACTTCAAGAGCTTCCTTCTACCCAAAAACCTTTTACATATTTATACATTTTCATTAGGGCTCAGCCCGTTACAAAATGGACCAAAATTCGTAATAACTTCTAACTGCTTTCCTCCTTTGTCATGTTGACCCATGAAAAATGAACTAACTACTTTCCTTTCTTTCGTGCATATTGCTCCTTAGCTGAATTTTCGCGCGATTTTCTCCTGCGTGATTCCCAAACTAGTCCCAAAATGTCTTGTTACAATAGAGTGACATTAACACTATTTTTACAATCATCAGTTCTTCAATTGTTTCACCAAGTCATCTAATGGTGTTGATAATTTCATCCACACAAAGGATATAGGTTGCAACATTTTCTTCGTATTTCATATTCAAACTCTCGAACTTTCTTCTATGAATTTGGATCTTTTTATTCTTAACCTTGTCATCACCTTCATAGATATTTTGAAATATTTTGAAGCTTATCCCAAATCTTTTTTACCGATTTACAATGTATCACATTAACAAACTTGAATTCTAATAGGTCACACAAGATGACATTCATGGCTTTTGCATTGTTTTCACTGGGCTTCTTCCCAATCGCATCTATTTGTGGAGTTGTTGGGGATTTATAACTAGTTACAATTGATTGCCTAATATCAAAACCTAGAGTCGTTAAATAGGTTCACATTCTTATTCTCTATAAGGAATAGTTTTTTATGTCAAACAAAGGATCGTTGTTTGTGGAGAAACCTTCTGAGTTCACCATTTGTTCTCCCTATATATACCTTCCAGTCTTTAGAATGTTTCCAAAAGTAACCCACTCTGATACCAATTGTTGATAACACAATTATACAAAGAGGGGGGGTGAATCAGTGTAAGAGGACTTTTTATTTTTTCAAACTTTCATCAACCATAAGAAAACAATCACATATGAGATCCATTAACTACATAACATGGAACACATGATTTACATGGAAACCCTTTTGAGATAAAACCACAAAATGTCTCTTTATAATTATTTGCAGTAACCAACCTACTATTACAAATATTTGTAGGCACCAACCTACTAGAGACACCAATCCCCACTATTATAAACCCTAGTAGGCACTAACCTTCTTTTACATATATTTGTAGACACCAATCCCCACTGGTAAAAATATTGGTAGGAACCAACCTAATCTTACAGATATTCATAGACAACAATCTATTGGAGACACCGATCCCCACAATTAAGCACCAACTTAGCAAGAGACACCAATCTCTTTGTTTGAGCAAGACTTCAAGTTACAATTTATTCTTTATGATGCAAGTCAGATATAAATCCCCTTAAAGATACAATTATAACTCTCCTCTCCCATAGTTAAGTGACCCGAATTATCTTGGGTTGCTCTAAACCCGTAAAAGGGTGCCTAGGATCATATGCTCAATAGATTATTGAATAGCTCATTTTCCCATAAAACTAGTCACCGTGACCATAACTAAAACACAAAGTGCTAAACCCTATTTTTCTCTGCTAATGTGAAGTACCTCTAATTTCGATTCATGTGACCGAGGGTTGTGACCTCAATCAAATCCTTCAGGCGCTAAAACCTTTCCTCCTTCAAATTACGATGTAGATCTGTCTTCCCCATATCCGATGGCTACAATTTATTGCATAACCACAAATAGCAAAATGTTTAAACTTCCTCTCAATATCCATAATGGAATTTTCTCACCAGTAACATAATAGACACCCACTGTTGATATCCCTGCTTATGGATATCTATGGTCCCGGTTGATCGCGGGATGTGAAGTAGCTCACCAGTTAATTCCCCCTTCAACTTCCACAATCATTATTGTCTGTCGATCTGTCTTCAACCTTATCCAATGGTTACAACTTAATCAATCATTGAATCAACTGTCCTCCTCCTTCCCTCCATATCTAATGGTCACGACTCATCGATTAATAATTTATCCCTTTCCTCATGATCGAACGATGTATAGATTTTCTAGCTAGATGATGAATGGTTGACACTCATCCCTTCATCTTCCTTGCACGATTGTGATCTAACGGCTATTGTTCAATAGTGAAGTGATTGCATGGTTGTTGTGCCTTCCGCTGTGATCATGAAACCCCTCTTGCCTCCACTATTTTGTAGAATCATCGATCCTTATCATCATCAATGATCAATGGACTACTTGTACTAATATTAATTAGAACACTGGGTTGTAATAGGTCTCTTCTCTAGATCTCTCATTCATGGCCCTAAAACAAAACCCTACACATGTAATTACACAATCTCAGCTTATGCACATTCCTACCCTTCTTCCTCAAAGAATTATTCAATACACAGATAAAAATACATGAATCTAGAGGCTTCTGGAATACTTGAAAAAGAGTATTTACTTTATATTCATATACGTAGGTTTACATAAAAATATACAGGCTCACATGCCTTCTTGTATTTCATTGACCAAACTCCTTTCCTCTCTCTCTGGGATAATTTTCCATTTGGTTGGCCACACTCTTTTAGGATTACAATAATATACAAAAGGGATTTTGAGTTGTTTCTAGTTCAGAGCCAACAAATCCTCAACAGATTCCTAAGGATCCTCTCTGGTCCACTTTTCACTCAACCAAATCCCTATTCTAGGATATGCTAATCCCTAAGATCCTCATGAGATATTCACAAGCCTAACATCTCTCATATTCTCACATATTCGAGAACATTTACAATAAAACCTCACATACATATTCCTCACTCAAACCACTCAACCATACATAATTTCCTATTAAGAAATCAAATCCTTAGCAAACATAAGACCCCCTAGGTTAACCAAATATACAATGATTTTTGGAGCAGGATGCTCTTGCATCTGACTCCCAAGGTTGAAAATATTCATGATCTCATGATCACGTGTTTCACATGTTGATGAAAACCCTCCAGGGTCCCAAACTTTGTACTAAATCCTTCCACTTTATCCATCTTCTTCTCTATTTTTTTGTTGTTTTGTTTCTTCTTGTACTGCTCCTAGCTTCCATATTTTATTCTTCAATGTAAATCCTTCCACTTTATCCATCTTCTTCTCTATTTTTTTGTTGTTTTGTTTCTTCTTGTACTGCTCCTAGCTTCCATATTTTATTCTTCAATGCCCCACTGGATTTGCTTTCACAATCTACTATTGTCACTTGCTTGTTGCTGCTAATTGTATTCCTTATTGTTGTCTTCTTCTTGTGAGACATATTCGTCATCAACTCCATTATCATCTCAATTTATATGTCCAGTTGGTCCTTTTGTTGGTACATAATTTGCCATTTGTTGTTGTTTTATCTTTGCAGAATTATATTGTTGGTGTTTTCCACTAATTTTTTCATCATGTCTTGAATTATATCTTCATGATTCTTTCTCTGGTTTCCTTCTCTTGTGCCACCTCTAATTGACACATTCATTTTCTCTTCTACTTGAATTAGGTCTGCATATTCTCTGTAGTCTTCACCTTTTATCAACCACCTTTCCAAAAAGTTTAACTCTTCCCCAATATTCACCACTTGAGGACTACCTTCTTCTTTAGGAAATAGTCTAGGTGCTACTTCCATATCATGTTCATATTTGACTAGTATGTCTGCAACTTTCATACTAAAATTAAATTTAAAATTTACTTCCTTTTATTTACATGTAATAAGCATTTCTCTTCCACTGCTAGACATATGTGAACATGTCCTCTCATTGGATGTACTTTCTCCTTTTTCTGATTCAGGTCCTATCATCATTTTCTTTAGCAAATTTATCTCTTCATTCCACCTGGTAAGCATTTCATCAGAATGCTTCTCTATAGCTTCGCATTGGCTATCTTCATGAGCCAATTCTTATTTACCTACAACCACAAATCCTTCTGACTATCTATCAATCCATTCATCATCCAAATGTGAATTTTATATCCCTTGGTTGTCTTCATGAGACAACATAGCCTCATTCTCTATCAGAATGCAATTTTAATCTTTCCCTTTAAAATTGTCTTTGTACATTTCCTTTTCTTCCTCCATCTTCATGAAAACTTCAAGTGATTTTCTATCATCTACTTTACCTACAAACATACACCAATCATCAGTTTTAAAAAAATTAATGCCTTCAACCTCTCTTGATTCCTTTGTCAGGATATCTTCATCATGTTGATCAGAACTCTCCAAAGAGTCTATGATACTATCAACTAGTCTCCTCTCCACATCATCCTCTCCAAGGATGTCTCACTTTTCTGGTTCACAATAGTGAACTTCTTCTTCTATTGTCAATGGCCTATATCTAAAATTAGCTTCTTTGATTTTCTCCTTCTCCATTAAAGCATTCATCCTTTTCTTCAATTCTTGCAATCTTTTCCAAAACTTCTCCTCATACAACTAAATCACTAGCCACTTGAATTTCTTTTTCATACTCCATCCACATCTCTGGTTCTCTTGCATCTCTTCCTCTTGTAGCAGCTTCATCATGTAAATGAGTTTACCCTTTATCTCATTCATCTCTCCGTCAAATTATTCTTGACTCATATTCTCTATGCCATTTACCTTGGCACATTTCCTACTGCTGTGGATTTCCTTCAAACCTCTGCAATGACCTTCAGTGATCATTGTCTTCTCCTCCTTTTTGAACTCCATCTATTCACCTTTGGACTACCTCTAAGCCTTATCTTGAAAAGTCTCCATACCTTCCTTCATACCAATTCAAGCTTCCCTCTGAGCCTGACCTCTTGGTATCTAATTGGTTCTCTGTCTCTGGAAGCACCTTCTAAGCAAATCCTTTTCTCCTCTTGGGCTTCTATAGTACTCCACTTTTCTGAGAACATTCAACTTTTTCCTCGTCCAAATTTAAGTTGGATCCTCAAGGTTCCTTGCCACTTCTCTAAGATTCTTCACTTTCTCTCGAAGAACACAATATTTCTCTTCTATCAAAGCCTCTTATTTGTCTGCTACTATCACCCTTTGAAATCTGCAAACAAAACTCAAAACTAGAGTTAAAATAAAACATAACATATCAACCTTCAATATCTCTGTATGATCTCATTTATCCACTCTTTTCCATTTAAATGAACTATTCTATGTTCATCAATTGTCTCTACAATTTTCCTTACAAGCACCATCAAAATCTTCAATCTTCTACTTTGGTTTTGTCTCATTGTGCATGCTACCTTTATCAGATTAAAATCTGAATCTTCTCCTCTAATACCAATTGATGCAGGTCAGATATGAATCCCCTTAAATATCCAAATATAACTCGCCTCTCGCACAGTTAAGCGGCCCGAATTATCTTAGGTTTCTCTAAACCCGTAAATGGGTTCCTAGGATTGTATTCTCAATAGCTTATCAAAGAGCTCCTTTTCCCATAACACCAGTCACCGTGACCATATCTCAAACACAAAGTGCTAAACCATGTTTTCCTTTCCTAACCTGAAGTACCTATAATTCTGATTCATGTGACCGAGGGTTGTGACCAAGGGTTGTGACCTCAATAAACTCCTTCAAGTGCTAAAACCTTTTCTCCTTCAATCTACAATGTAGATCCATCTTCCCCAAATTTGACGGCTACAATGGATTGCAGAACCATAACTAGAACAATGTTTAACCTTCCTCTCAATCTCCACAATGGAAGTTGCTTGCCAGTAACAGAATCGACATCCATCGTTGATCTCCCTCCCTATGGAGATCTACGGTGTTGGTTGATTACGAGATGTGAAGTAGCTCGATAGTTAATTATCCCTTCAACTTACACAATCTCTCTCAATCGTCGATCTGTCTTCAACCTGATCTGACAGTCACGAATTAATTAATCATTGACCTGATGATCCTCCTCCTTCCCTCCAGATCTGATGGTCATGACTCATTAGTTAATGATTTATCCCTTTCCTTATGATCAGATAGTGTATAAAGTTTATATCTAGATGATGAATGATTGGCATTCATCCCTTCATCTTCCTTGCACAATTTTGATCTAACAGCTACTTTTCAATAGTGAAGTGATCACATGGTTGATGTGCCTTCTTTTGTGATAAAGAAACCCCTTTCTCCTCCATTGTTTTGTAGGATCATCAATCCTTCTCGTGATCAATGATCAATGGAATACTCGTACTGATATTAATTATAACATGGGATTGTAACAAGTCTCTTCTCTAGAGCTCTCATTCACGGCCCTGCAATAAAACCCTACACATGTAATTACAAAGTCTCGGCTTATGCACATGCTTACCCTTCTTCCTCAAATAAGTATTCAATACATAGATAAACATACATGAATTTAGAGGCTTCTAGAATACTCGAAATAGAGCATTTACTTTGTATTCATATACATAGCTTTACATACAACTATACCAGCTCTATACAAATATTCAATGAGTTAGGTTTACATATATATATAATTGCATGGAAACACTCTCGAAACTCGACATCTCTGAAACTCATTCCCATCATTCCAATGTTTTTGGGAAGTTGGGAATATGGGTACAAAACGTTCTCAATTGGATAGGAATGGTTTCATAAACTTGAGAGATTTTGGGGAGCTTCAACGTGAAGGAAATGGGTACCTGGAAACGAGTTTCCAATATAGAGAACTTTAAATTAAAATTGTTTGTTTGGTATTAATAAGAACCAATTTTCGGTTTTATTAAATCAAAATGCAAACATTTCTATTAAATTATTACAAATGCCTAATGTATTGCAAATATTTTTATTATATTTATTCAAAATAGCACTATAAAATAAACTACACATAAATCTTATTTCAAAAATTATTTAAATAAAAAAAATTAATAATACTCACTTTATAGTTGTGGGTATTGTTATCCCCCATCCTAGGGATAACTAAGGAGATTATGTATCGAGGCCCATAGGTCCTAGACATGGAGTATCGAGAGCCAGATCGACTTAAGAATGGCTCTAGATGGCCCATCCTTTTCTTCTTCAGTGCCTCCACTTTGTCAGCAGCAGCAACATCCATCACATCGGCCTGGTCTTGTAGCATAAATGGGTCTTTCTCCATGAGGTAATGAATCCGAGTATCATGGTATGTGTCACTCTAATCCTCAAAACCTTTGGATATGTGCATTTAATTATTTTTTCTTCTAATGTGTGCTTGTACCTTATTCATTTCCACTTGACCATGCCTGGGGGGAATGACAGGATGCCCTAGTAAGATTGTACCCATAGGGTTTGAGTTTTCATTGGGGGGATTCATGAAAGGTCATCGTCTGTTCCCACCATACTTACCACTTTATATATTTTTCCCGCTCATCCATCCCATTACATTGGTCTGGGCATTAGGTTGGCCAAAAATCTAAGGGTTGTACCTTACCTTGTGGGAAGAAGGGGCTAAAGGCCCATAGGGTAAAAGTAGATGGAAAAAGATAAAATACAAAATAATGAAACCTTGAGATGGTTCACCTAGGGTTCCTTGAGAAATAAATAAAAATATTCTCAGCGAGAAACATAGGGACCCATAAAAAATAATAAATCAAGATCTAGTTGGAGGATAGGGGGTCTCATCACAAGCCAACCTATTAGGTCCATGGGCATGTATGACATTACCAACACCTAGTCACCATGCTAGGGAAGTGTCCCCTAATCAGTCTCTTGAAAGAAAAAAAAATAAAGAATAAAAGATAAAAGGCATGAATGGGCTTGGAAACATTTGCATCCATGACAAGGTGCATCTCACCCTCTTTAGAGGCACCCACAAGTAAGCCATACATTTCCCTTCTATCACTGCACCCATTGCCCAGACATCCCTTACCACGTCATCCACTCACATGGCCTAGATTGGACTTCACTTGGGAACATCCCACATCCAATGAGAATTAGCCCAATAGGACATCCTAGCATCCCCTCCAAACTTGGCTTGTATATTAGCATAAATTCTTTGATCACTTGTCTGGGAAAAAGAGGTTTCATGCACATGTTTAAATAACTTGATGATTAGATGTGATTGACATTGCTATGATCCATGTGACTTATGAGCCCATGGAGGGCGTATTTTTTGATGTTGCAGGGCCACACCTGATGGATAGGTACATATGGGGAGATGATTAGTTCGGACCTCCATAGGGATAAAATCCCACCTAATTGATGTTGAGACCCCATCCAAGGGAAGAGACAGATCAGGGGATTGCACCAGAGAGAGAGGTTGTTGTTTCACCAGGGCAGCCTGGTAGGCCTGCACCCAAGTGACAGGGGGGTTGTGCCCTTTTAACCATGATGTAGGCCTTGGAAGTCCCATGACATCACCCAACATTTTGGATGTTTTTGAGGCAGTTGTGTGCCAAGTGGCACGTGTCCTAGGATCCTGAGGCCCAAGGAGGCCTAAGGATTTTCCCTAGGAGGCCAATGTTTCCCAAAAAGGGCCTAATGTCACCCTAAAAGGGCATGATGTCACCTTTTCCTCTTGTTTTAGGGTTTAATTATGACATTTAATGTAAAAATTGGATATTATGTGTAACAGTCCATGTCGTCCTTTTTGACCTAATTCTAGTCTTTGTAATTGTATAAATAAGGGGAAAATCACTCTTATTATTCATCATCTTTCACTTACACTTGTGAGGACTGAAATTTTCTCCCTCCTTAGGGTTTCTTGGCTGAAATTTTAGGTGCACTTGTTGAAGGAGGCTTATTTTGGATTATTTTGGCAAAGTTCTTGGTGGATGTGTTCAACTAGGGTTCTTCTTGATGAATTCTTGATGTATGTAAGTGAATTTTCTGCAATTCTTCTTAATTGAATGGTTATAGTTTTATTTATATTACATTTACATTCAATATTATGAAATTGCTTGATTAAATCCTAGGAAGACTAGCACATGTTATTGTCCTAGCTTCAAAATATTTCACCTACTAGATCTTGTCAAAAGGCCATTTTTCTTGAAGCATGAGCTAAGGCCTTGCCATTGCAACACCTTAGTATATATTGCTTCATATTAGACTATTTTTCTTTATCATTGAGTTAGAGAGGGAGGAAATCTACTAAGGCCTACGGTTACCTACACCTTAGTAGCTAGTTTCCCCTCAGGGTTTGATAATTGGATCCTTGGTTTACCAACACTCCAATCTATCAATATCTCTTGTCTTTAACTCTTCTATTACCATTTTCTTCAACATTTTATGCTGCATTATTGACTCCATTTTCCCTAAAAGCACTAGTGTAAGTCCTCTTTTGAGTAATTAATCAAAACAACCTTCAAAACCTATTCTTTGAGCTTCCTACTAACTATTCCTAACCCTAGAATAGACTAACCAACTAACAATATTGTTGTTTTTACTAAATTAATCTACAACCATTAGATGCAACATTAAAATTTCATAAAAGCAATTGAAAAGGTTGATTATTACCTTGTCTTGTTTGCTTCTATAAAATGCTAGTATTATGATTTCAATGGTTAATGATTCTTAGTCATTTTGAAGCCATTTCAAGAAATTTAATGTGAAGTATTTCTTTATAAAGATTGTTGTTATAATTTTCTATTTACTTCATCATATTCAACAAATTGTTTTTTATCAAGAAGTTCTATGGTTTTATGAAGTGTTAACCAACAAGTGTACTTGAAAATATATATAGTTTCTTGTTGCTTTGTTTCGGGAAGGTACACTTTGATACATTATCATTTCATTGGTTATAAAACCAGGACTTTCCAATTGGTGGTGACTTGTGAGAGGGGATCCTTACCTAGCCATTTTGACCTTGTCTTCTCAAACCCCCAGGTCACCGGGGACGTCTCCCTTGGGCCTACCACCCCAAATAGAAAGAGATATCCTATTGAGGTGACAATGATATGATTAGTCTCCAGTTACACAAATTTTCTCTCCTTCAACCTTTCATTCTATTAAAGTACAAATTGTGCGATAACATCTTGGTGCCGTTGTTGGGGAACACTGAGTCAATATTCCTCAAACGACACTTTTGCGGTAAGCCTTTATCCATAGAAATTTTCTTACAATATTACATGGAAACTCCACTAAGGGTGATTCCCTCATTTCTTTGATAGTTTCAATAAAATTATCTGGCAACTCCACTAACCTTTTCCTAGGTGCCACCTTACTCCCAATTCTGTGATATTTCCAAGTTATATGATCATGGAGTCCTGGGAACAAGTGTATCTGACTATTGATTTCAAAATTCTTCAAGGATACCTAACTTGTTTTGATACAAAATGTTCAAGCAACCCTCCAATATTTGAATGGGGCCTCCCAATTGCTCACATAGTAAAATTTTTGAAGTATATAAGAGAGATATAATTGGGAGGGGAGGATGTTATGGTAAAATTATTCATACTCTCTCTACCATCCTTTTTGCAAGATTGGTTTAAAACTTGTTGCAAAGATAGGGGTATATCATATTTTGTACACCTCGTCAGTAGTTTTATTGACTTTTTCAAACCACATTGCCAAACGTATGAAGATGTCCTCCATAATCTCACAATAGCCTTAGAGGACGAATGATTCACCATTGAGATTGTAGAAGATCTTAGGGGTGTATATCATGCTCAATACCAACAACCTTTTGATATGAAAGAAGAGATTTATGAAGGAAATTTTCAACCCCTTGAAGAGAAGCAAGATTTCTCCCATGATTTGATAGAATGTAGTGAAACTAGAGAAGTGAATTATGAGGATGAAGCACTGGTAACCACTCCTCCATCTGACAAAGCTCTCCAAGATCCTTTCTCTCTTGCACAAGATGAAGAGAATGAGGTAAGTCATTTTCCTTTCCAACTTTTAGATGATACCTTATTCTATGATTCAAACAATGAAGAAGAAATGGAACCCCTAGACAAGATGGAAGATGTAGAGGCAAGTCTTCCATTTGATGAAGATATCCAGATAATTGAAGCTCCTGCACGAGAAGAAGTAAGCAAGGTGAGTGACTTCCCTTTCCAAAATTTTAATGATTCTCTATATTATGATGTGGAAAGTGAAGAAGTGTTGGATCTTCTAACCCCTTCATGTTATGATGAAGATGATGAATTTGTTGATAATATTGATGAATTCATACATGTCGGGAAGCATAAATGGGATGTGATTGGATATGATGGGGATCCCATTTACAACATTGAGGGTTGTGTACAAAATTTTCCTTTACTGTTATCACATGAAGTTACTAATAAACTTGGCATTTGGAAAAAAGGACATGATATGGTTAAAACCTATTTCAAACACCCTAGGATGACCCAGTGCTATATTCTCCTAATGGCTTTCGATCATACCTTGAGGATTTTGACAATTATTCCTTCAAGAACTTGGATTTATTCCATGAAGAATATTATCAACCATCATCTTTCTCATATATTGATGAGAGTAAGGACATCGTTTTCCTGAAGAAGGATCCTTGTGATAATGTTTTCCAACCACCTTTGATTACTTTACCTTGTTGTGTCATTAAAGGTGTAATTGGGAAGTATGTATTTTGTATTAAGTTTCCTCTAGGGAAAACCCTCAAGTTCAAGGCCATGTTGAATACTTCAAGAAGAAGTATGTCATTTCATCCTTTAAACCTTCCCTTAAGAAATTCTCAGTCACCCTCTAGGTTTTTTCTATTTCCTTCCCATACCTCAGATTGTGAAAACGTCCAAAGTAGCCAACCTTCAAACTCTTTGAGTCTGTCTATTGGACCTTTGAATTTTCATGATCCCTTTCTTATATGGATTGATAATTCCCATGAGGTTATAAATTGGCATGATTTTGTCCCTCCCTCCCACCTGCATCATCCAGACTTTATGATTTCCGATGATATAGTACATTATCTAACTCATGTTATTTGTGTCCCTAACTTATCACTATTTTGGTTTATGATGAAGCACAGAGGTAGGAATTGTGAGACATTATTAGGGGATTCACTAGTTATTTGATTACAACTAGCTTTCATCCAACAGGTAAGTAGAGGTAAGTAGATAGGAATTTTCATTCATTGTATATACCATTTTCATTTCATACTACAGTAGTTTGTATTTACATTTGTACATATGCTTGCTTTCATTTTCTGCATTATACATATATGAGTCGTTGGTGATATCACCACCCCAAATGATTACTAATAGTTTTATGTTGAGATCAAGTAGGTCACAGGTTATGCCAAAGATGTTGAGGTTCTCATGCAGTCTATGGTGAGCATATGTCCCCGAGTTGGAGCCAGATGTTATCCCTTGGCCTAGGGATAACTAAGGAGATTATGTCTTGAGGCCTACAGGTCCTAGACATGGAGTATCGAGAGAGAGATCAACTTGAGCATGGCCATGGAGGGCCCATCCTTTTCTTCTTCAGTGCCTCCACTTTTTTTAGTGGCAACATCATCCATCACATCAACCTAGTCTTGCAGTATAAATGGGTCTTGCTTCATGAGGTAATGAGTCTGGGTATCATGGTATGTGTCACTCTGATCCTCAAAACATTTGAATATGTGCATTTAGTTATTTTTTCTTCTAATGTGTGCTTGGAACTTGTGCCTTTCCAGTTGACCACGCCTGGGAGGGAATGAAAATATTCCATAGTAAGCTAGTACCCATAGGGTTTATGTTTTCACTGGGGGATTCATGAAAGGTCATCGTCTGTTCCCGCCATACTTACCACTTTACATATTTTTCTCGCTCATCCATCCCATTACACTGGTCCGGGAATTCGGTTGGCCAAAAATCTAAGGGTTGTAACTTACCTTGTGGGAAGAAGGGGATAAAGGCCTAGAGGGAAAAGTAGCTGACAAAAGATAAAATACAAAAGAATGAAACCTTGATATGCTTCACCCATGGATCCCCGAGAAAGCAATACAAATATTCTCAACAAGAAACAGAGGGACCCATAAAAAATAATAAATCAATACCTAGTTGGAGGATAGGGGCCTCATCACGAGCTATCCTATTAGGTCCATGGGCATGTAGAGGTATAAAATTATCAACAACTAGTCACCACACTAGGGTAGTGGCTCTTGGTGTCATAGCCAAGAGAAAGGGGGTCTCATCATGAGAGATCCTTCTCATTTCCTTGAAATTCTTGTGGGTAACATTTCCACCACTGGTCACCACGCCAGGGTAGTGTCCCCCAATTAGTCTCTTGAAAGAAAAATCAATAAAGAATAAAAGATAAAAGGCATGAATGAGATTGTAAACATTTGCATCCATGACAAGGTGCAACTCACCCTCTTTAGAGGCACCCACATGTAAGCCATGCATTTCCCTTCTATCACTGCACCCATTTCCCAGACATCCCTTACCACCTCATCCACTCGCATGGCCTAGATTTGACTTCATCTAGGAACATCCCACATCCAATGAGGATTAGCCCAATAGGACGTCCTAACATCCCCTCCAAACTTGGATTTTAGAATAGCATAACGTCTTTGAGCACTTGTCCAGGTAAAAGGGGTTTCATGCAAATGTTTAAATAACTTGATGATTAGATATGATTAACATTGTTATGATCCCTATGACTTAGAAGCCCATGGAGGGTGTATTTTTTTATGTTGCAAGGACACACCTGATGGATAGGTACATATGGGGAGATGATTAGTTCAGACCTCCATAGGGATAAAATCCCACCTGATGGATGTTGAGACCCTAGCCAGGGGAAGAGACAGATCAGATGATTTCACCAGAGAGAGAATATGGCGTTTCACCAAGGGCAGCATGACAGGCCTAGACCCCAGGGGTTGTGCCCTTTTCACCATGTTGTAGGCCTTGGAAGGCCCATGACATCACGCAACATTTTGGATGCAGTTGTGTGCCAAGTGGCACGTGTGGCAGGATCCTGAGTCCCAAGGAGGTCTAAGGTTTTTCTCTAGGAGGCCAACGTTGCTCAAAAAGATCCTAACGTCACCCTAAAAGGGTACGACGTCACCTTTACAACTTTTTTTAGTGTTTAATTATGAAATTTAATGTAAAAACTGGATATTATGTGTAATAGGCCATGTCGGCCTTTTTGACCTAATTCTGTTCTTTGTAATTGTATAAATAAGGGGGAAATCACTCTTATTATTCATCATCTTTCAGTCATACTTGTGAGGAAAGAAATTTGTGCCCTCCTTAGGGTTTCTTGGCTTAAATTTTAGGAGCACTTGTTGAAGGAGGTTTATTTTGGATTGATTGGCAAAGTTCTTGGTGGATGTGTTCAACTAGGGCTCTTCTTGATGAATTCTTGATGTATGTAAGTGAATTTTCTGCAATTCTTCTTAATTGAATGGTTATAGTTTTATTTATCTTGCATTTACATTCAAGATTATGAAATTTCTTGATTAAACCCTAGGAAGACTAGCACATGTTATTTTCATAGCTTCAAAATATTTCACCTACTAGATCTTGTCAAAAGGCCATTTTTCTTGAAGCATGAGCTAATGCCTTTCCATTGCAACACCTTAGTATCTATTGCTTCATATTGGCTGATTTTTCTTGATCATTGAGTTAGAGAGGGAGGAAATCTACTAAGGCCTAGGGTTACCTACACCTTAGTAGCTAGTTTCCCCTTAGGGTTTGATAATTGGATCCTTGGGTTACCAACACTCCAATCTATCAATCTCTCTTGTATTTAACTCTTCTATTACCATTTTCTTCAACATTTTTTGTTGCATTATTGACTCCATTTTCCCTAAAAGCACTAGTGTAATTCCTCTTTTGAGTAATTGATCAAAACAACCTTCAAAACCTATTCTTTGAGCTTCCTACTAACTATTCCTAACCCTATAATAGACTAACCAACTAACAATACTGTTGTTGCTACTAAAGTAAGCTACATCCATTAGATGCAATATTAAAAGCTCATAAAAGAAATTGAAAAGGCTAATTATTACCAGGGATGATTTTAAGGATGAAAAATTATTTAAAATGTAGAAACCTTGGCAAATATTACTAATCCTTCATATGAAAAATATAAATGTTTGGCGATATTTTTTTAAAAATATTCAAATTTCTAAGGATTTTATATAACTTGTATAAAATTTTGGCGATTTTTAAGGTAAAATAATTTTATCCTATAGAATTTGGGCGAATCGTTTTTAGAATAACGAATCTTTTTTTGGGAAAAACCATGGAAAATTAGCCCATGAGCGAAATTTAGCCCCTAAAATCATCCCTGATTATTACCTTGTCTTGTTTGCTTCTATCAAATGCTAGTATTATGATTTCAATGGTTAATGATTCTTATTCATTTTGAAGTTATTTCAGGACATTCAATGTGAAGTATTTATCTATAAAGATTGTTGTTAGAATTTTCTGTTTACTTCAGCATATTCAACAAATTGTTTTTTATCAAGAAAGTCTAAGGTTTTATGAAGTGCTAACCAACAAGTGTACTTGCAAATATATATAGTTTGTTGTTGCTTTGTTCCAGGAAGGTACACTTCGATACATGATCATTTCATTGGTTATAAAACCGGGACTTTCTAATCGGTGGTGACTTGTGAGAGGGGACCTTTACCTAGCCATTTTGACCTTGCCTTCTCAAACCCCTAGGTCACTAGGGACGTCTCCCCTAGGCCTACCACCCTAAATAGAAAGAGATATCCTATTGAGGTGACAATGATAGGATTAGTCTCTGGTTATGCCAATTTTCTCTCCTTTAACCTTTCCTTCTATCAAATTACAAATTGTGCAATAACAGGTATGAATAACTTTAAATGCATGTATATTTTCCTTGAAACCTAAACAAAACATGAAAGTTGAATAAATCAATGCCTTGTCCATGGGAAGCACTTGCTCCATTGTTTTGTTGTTGTCAACCAACCATATCATTGTTTTTTATTGTATTTCCACATCATTGGTTTTTATTGTATCTTCATACTACGAAAGTAGTACTCTTTAGATTTTTCCAATGAGAACTAGATCAAAGGTTCAAATTTACAAAGATGTTCCAAGTTTATATATGTAAAGTTTAATTTGAAAAATATATTAATATTTTATATATGTATTTTGTTTCTCATTTTCTAGTTGAATGTTTATGGATATTAAAGTTTCAGTGTTCTATTAAATATATTCATATAATTAAATTAGTAATTTGGATATTATATTTTGTTCGAGAAATATAAGGTTTTAATTTTGTAGATTTTAATACAATTCGAAATTGGTACTTATTAATACCAAAAATAGAATTTAATATATTAACATAGTAAAGTATAATATACTATATAGAAATTCCAACAAATTGTAGGATAAGACCTGTCTTGGATTACCTCTAATTTGATTGAAATAAATTTTAAAATGTATCATTATGGATACGCTATAATCTAAAATATTTTTTATATTTTTTAATATATAATATTTATGTTCCCAACTTGATGTTTCTTGCAAATTTGAGAAAAACTCCTATCCATTTTGGATACTCATAACCACATCCCTAATGTTTCCACATTTTGGAAACTTTTGCAACACACACACACACACACACACACACACAAGAAACTTGTGCTATGAGATAAGAAAAAGCTCCTCTTTGAGACTCTTGTCACTTTTTGGGGATACAATATATCTCGATAATCTTGA